>VBVQ01001330.1:0-36663 GCA_011636635.1 Tetramorium simillimum
CCCCCTGTAGATAGCTGCGCGATTTCCTTAAATAATAGAATATTCTCGAGGACACATTTATCGTAATTAATGCAGAGAGCGCGCGCGATTCTCATTGCTTCCGATTAATTTCCAGCACGACTGCGATAACAGAAATCGAATCTTCGGGCGCATCGGAGCGTAGAGACGGTCGATGATGCACTCGGCGATGCGCTCGGCGGAACAAAGCGCAGCGTGGCGATAAAAATATGATCCTCCGGCGACGACTCAATCGAGTCGATCGGAGCGCTTTCGCGCTCGAGTTGACTCGCTCTCGCGTAGATGAGAAGACTCGCGCGCGCGCTCGCTTTCATAGACGTACTCGCTCGTGCGAGGAGAAACAGACGGCGCGCCGGGCGCAGACCTACCCACCGTGATTTTCCGAATCGTCAAAAGGGTGCGAAGCATGCATAATGCATCGCTGGCATTATGCGAGGGCGTGTACGCTCTGCCATTACAGATGTACCTACGTATGCAGATGGATGGGGCGGCCCCCTCCCTCCCCCCCGTCGCGCTTAGTCTTGATTGGTGACCCAAATATGGAATTTTCCGCGGCATATTAGACGCTTAGATAATAGCGCGAGAATAATCGACACGTGTTCCCGTAGTCTTTATGTGTATTGCGATACGTTTGCATGTATGTGTGTGTATTTGTATATACGCGTTCATGAGTGCTATTAGCATTACTAAATACGCTTTGCTATTATATTTAATAATAAAGTTAAAGAAAAAAATTGTGTTTAATTTTGTAAAATAAACTCTAGAGCTGATTTTTTGTTACTTTTTTGCAAACTTTGAAATGATATTCTCTTCATTTGACTTTTGATGAGAGATTATTACGTGGCATAGTTTTGTTTCTAAAATTATTTTAAATTAGATTAAAGTAAAAATTCATCTGAAATTAAGAAAGATTTACATAGTCCTTTGTATAATTCTTTTTTTAATGATAGAATATTTCACCATAAATTCTCATTCTGTCATCATACATTTTTGAAGCGATATTACGCTAAACTATGACAGATTTATATTTGATTGCATTATAAATCGTAGGAAACTTCTTTTATGGTTAAAGATGACTATGACATGTAAGATGAGTGAACACGCATAATTAATTCGCGCATTTTTTTATAAATTTAAAATTAGACAAATATAAAATTCGCAATCTCTTGGATCGAGGAATTCTGCGAAAGAATGCTGATATACATTAAATTTGCAGAATGAAAACGTATGTTATATTCCTGCTTGAAAATAGATTACTACAATTTACAGTGCTGAGAATTTTCAAATTTACCGGAAGTACGCGCGAATATACGGTGTGATATTCTCAAATCACTTTATAATCGCTAGAATTAACACATACTACTCCCTTCTCCCGCATCTCCCCTCAATATTGACGAAACACTCGAGCGATGCGTTTTTCATGCGGTGTGCCGTGTCGCACATTACGCGCTGAAATAATTCATAAATTCACGAGCACGATTAAGCGCAGTCGCGAATCGATGCTCGAAGCGCGTTGATCATTCGTTATCGAAATGAGTGCGATGCTCCAACGCGGTCGGTGAATAATTCGAGTCCATATGCAGAGGGACGGAAGCATGTTCGGAGAATTGCGTGGGATTAAAAGATACAAGAAATTTGAAGCCGCAATAACAGCGAGTCGAAGTCGAAATTAATATTCTGACGAAATGCTTCATTATAACATGACATTTTGCTTGATTCTAAATTCGTACAACTATTGAACTCTGAAAAATATAGTTTGTTTCATATCACAATAATACAATAATTATTTAATATCACAAGTTTTCATAAATGAAAATAATATTTTAATATATTCTTTTTCCACTGCAAATAGTTTTTAAGACAGAAGATTGTTGTATAAGCTACTTATATCAAAAGATTCAGAAGTAGACCAAACTCCTTTCAAAATATATAACGTCATTAATGCAAGTTCGGTTAATAGCATCGGAACTGTATTATTATGTGTACCAGGCCAACTCGACGGAACTCCTACGAACATGAAATCGCTAACGCCTTGATTGCTGCATGTTGATTTAATTTCACCGGAATAAAGCTGACCGCGCTCGTATCGACAACAAAGTTACCACGTGTGTTGATTGCGAAGTTACATCGCCGCGGGAACACCTACTAAATTCTGAAGAGATACGATCGCGTAATTCGTGTTGACTTTTCAATTTTTCAGTGCGTGGGCCGAAGGCTCACTCTCTCTCTCTCTCTCTCTCGCATTCTCGTCGGCGAATCGAGTTCCATTAGCGCGATTACCGCGATTCATATCGAGATTTGGTCGTGGTCGATCGTTGTGCCGCCTCGCAAATAATTTATGCGACTGTGCCGAGAGGTATGGACGAAACTCTCTTCCCTCTCTCTCTCTCTTTCCTGTTTTCTCAATGCGTCCCTTTCGCTTGTTTTGTTTTCATTCTGTCGGAATCACGGACGCGCCAAGGCGAAGTGACTCCCTCTCTCTTTTGTGATTTAATTAGCGCGCGGATTAAGCACTGGCGTACCGATGTACACCTCGCCGCTGCAGAAAAAGCCATCTGCGAGTCTTGCTGAGGACGATTCCGACGAGAGGAGCGACCTGCTGAATTATGCGCGCAGCTTTTTTCGCCCATCCCGCTGCGGTTTCCGTACGGCAAAAGCGACTCCACGTTCTCGTCCTCGCGCTGTGAAATTCGCGCGCCGGATGTTAGTACCGCGTCGCACATAAACCTAAATAAAAGTGCATTACAGTGAAAAGAGCTTGGGCCAACTTATATGCCTAGTCTACACCAGCATATTATCTTGAAGAAATACAAGCAAATCATAATAATAATACATACGATTATTCCCTCGTATATCCTTAAATCTTGATGAAATAATTTTTATTATAATATCGATATTCCGTCTTTAAAATACAAATGGAGTAAATTTCAAGCTTTTCGCTGTTAATTACAAACGTGGTATAGCGAAACAAAAATACCGGTAACTACAAGTATGATATAATAAAAATATGCAAAAAGTTAGTTTCAACAATTTTGTATGTAAATTTTTGTAACGGTGATACAAAGCCCTTCCCTGGCCCGGTCGTGTTGATTTCAAAGCCACATCACCCGGGAATTAAAGCCGGCAGTTGCGCGAGAGTTCGCCTTGTTGCTTCGACACACCTAGGCACAATACCCTTCATTAGCAAATATTTTGAACGCCACGAAAAAGCCGTATCGAAAAATCGTTACGGCTAGCCGCGCGATCGACGGAAAAGCATACGCACTGCCTGCGTATTTCCCGATTAAAATAAAACAAACGAACGGCGTGGCGGCGATCCGTTCGATATCCCCTAACGAGGATCGGCGTTTCAGCTGGTTACCAATGATATTGGATTTCACGGCGCCCAAAGCCCTCTTCTAATGCAGCGATTTACAAAAAAAATATCTCTACCTGATCTCCCCATCTTTAGCTACTACGTTTCGTGTGGCGATAGTTTTTTTTTTGTGGATAACGATAAAATTGTCACTTGACATAATATAGGTAACATGTAAAAGAATTGAAGAAATATCTAAATCAGTTTAAAGTACTTGGAATCCTTACGATGTCATAAAATTCCAATTATACAAAAGTTATTTGAGCAAAGTGGGACAAACTATTACAGGCGTCGCTATTAAACAAATACAATATTAATTCATATTTGTTATTATTTCATAAATTCACCATTTTTCACAGTATAATTTATTCCTTTTTTAAAATGTATCTTTGAAATGTTATATCACACGATATTTTATTTATTTATTACATTTAACTAAATTTATAATTAATGTAATAACAGAAGAAAACATTTTCTTTGATTTGTCTTTAACTCATGTCAGTTTCTCTTAAAGTAGACGTAAGAGTTAATGTAAGACATGATTTCAACCGGAGTACCGTAGGGACTGAAAGGGTTAGCTTATGAAATATACCCAGATTGCCCAAGCCAATTGATGCGTCGCCCTTTAATCCTACGACAAAGATGTTCACTATTCACCGCGTCATTCTCACGGGAGAGTCGTTCGGTCCTCGAATTCCCCGAGTATGACATCGGCGACGATGCAGTGAGTCTACAGTCTAGGTGACCGTAGGGATTAAAGGAAGATGATGGAAGATAGGCAAAGGGCCAACGGCGGCTCCGTTGTGGTCGGGGAATTGACTAGCGCAATTAAAGCCGAAGAACCTTTCCAAGAGATAAGACGGCCACCTGACCGGCCACGAGGGAGAGACAGCGAAAAAGAGAGAAACAGATAATTCATTATGAGAAGAAAAATGTCAAGAAGAATATTGCGCGATCATAGATTTAATTAATGATATTGGAAGTCAATATATGCAAAAGTTTCACGCTACACTATTCGAAATTAGAAAAAAATAACACTTAATGAGTTTCCCTTTTCCGTTTTGCTCCTGCCAAGTATACTTCCGTTTTTTTCTCTCCAGTCTCCATAAATTTCTTTAATTACTTTTAATACACTACGTTCAGAATTTTTCCATGTGAAAAATTTTATTAAACGTAACGAACACAGCGATTTACAAAAAAATATCTCTATCTGATCTCCATACCTTTAGCTATTATTGTTTCGTGTTGTAATAGATTTCTTTATGAGTAACGATAAAATTATTACTTGACCTAATATACGAGGTAACATTGAAAAAAATTTTCTAAATTAATTTAAATTGTTTTGAATTTCTGCGATATCATAAAATTCCTGAAAAAATTTTTTGAGTAATATTGCACAAACGATTACAGCTCACTATTAAATTGATTCAGCATTAATTTATATCCGCATCTTATTTAAGTTCAACATGTTTAATATTTAATTTATCCATCTATTTAATATAGCTTTTAAATGTGACATACGATATTTGAATGTATAATCTTATAGATTAAATAAGAATATTTTTATAAATTTCTGTATATAATATCTTATGTAATTTAATCTGCAATTGACACAACTATAAGTATAAAACAGTTACTAAAATACAAAAAATTCTATTAGCACACAAAAGTTAATATTAACTTTTTTATAGTAAATATATTTCTCTAAAAATATTGGAACTCTGGAAAAATGTCATGAATTATCAATCGGTTACAAAACAAACATCTGCAATATCATTACAATCATATCAGCTTTTAAACTGTAGTGTAATGCAGTTTGAATAAATTCAGATGCGATCCGAATGGCAATGAGACAATAACTCGTTCGTCGGATTATTAATCAGATTCAGATTCGTGCGAAGTAACGGCCAACATTGTGTATTTCGGGGCGTAGTCCAAAGTTGGTGAACTACTGCCGCAGGATCCTTCCCATGCAACTGTTCTCGCGCTCGTGTTACTACCAAGGCATTCCGTCTGGCTATACAGTAATTAATCCCACGTCTCGCCCTGCAACTTGACGCATTCGAGTTTAAGGGGAATCCTAGGTGTCCCGGGAATTACGACTCGAGTCGCGCCCGCGAATTCGACTGCACGTGAGATCTGTGCGTGTCGCTCTTAAAACCACCATCTATCTTCTTAATGATAGGTATACAAAATAATTTGTTTTGTCTGCTGATCAACCTCAACTAAATTCTCATCTCTCTAAAGATCTGATTACTTCAAATATTTGTTTCATTTGACTATCTGATTTGCATTTATGTACATTCGTTTCTGAATACTTGTATTTCGCAATCGTAGATTAAAATTTTTTAATAGGTATACAGAATTTAGATAGGGATATATACTTATATTCGAAAAGCATCAAAAAGAATGTTAAATATTGTTAAATTTGCCATTTATATGATATAAAATTCGTTGAAATTCGTGTCACTTAATTTCCTGAATGTAACGCTGCGTTTAAAGGCGCTATTTTGCGCCTTCAGCGAGCAGAAATTTTTTTTGACGGTTTACGAGGTTTCACGAGATTTAATACCAGCGCTATCAACCCTTCCCTTGCATACGTATGTGCCACGATCTTCTTCTCTCCATTCCATTCTATCGATCAGACTACTCCGCAGACTGCTCCTATGCAAACATACGAGACACGGGGGCGAATACGGTGAAACTGCCGGTATCTGCGATCGTTGCAGGCAGTAACAACGGCAGTTAATGTCCGGAGGCCCATGCCCGGGTACTTCGTAACCCAATGAACAGATACAATCGGAACATAGATTAACTGCAATATAGACCTCCGCCTCCACCGGAGGTAGCCCTTGGTCTGCGCGGGGAGAAGCGGCGAGAATATGCCGCGATATGTCACGCGAATGGATATTTAAAATAACTCCTGGAAAGAAATGAAAAATTGGCCACTTAAAAATCGCTTGTTTCGACATGATTTCATCATTGTTACAAGTATAATAGACATTTCATCTCATTGTGTAATGTTTCGATTTATATAAAATTGAGAGAAATGGAAATAGAGAACAATGACACATGAAGCTCGTTGCAAAAAATATTCCGAAGTCACTCGAGCTTCGGAAGGGGTAACGAGTCAAAACCAGCCGCTTCGATTTGCTGCGGTATGGAGAAGGATCAGAAACACGAACCTGTCTGAAACACCGGCGGTCACCTGCCACCTGCACATATTTCCGCGCCCGAGGCTCGACGGCGCGCTTGGGAAAATATTTGGGAACTTTCGTAGATGTTCATTTTCGGTTCTGCTTTCAACGACGGGAAATCGCCCTTTTTGCTTCCCTCGCCACTTTAGATAAGTAACAATTAGCTGACCGATAGTGAATTAAAGCCGGTTAATTAACGAGCCTTTTTGCCCAAATATATCTTTAAGTTATTATGCATGTTTTGCAGATTATAAAAAGAGCTCTTTATACGCTTTTACACGCGTTTGGTTAGCGCATCAATTTTGATTGGTATAAAGGTGTGATTAGTAATATATTCAGAGGATGATGTATGTACATGGTATATGAAGATAGCGTACTATGCAAGCAGCTCGCCACGAAGACGAGCGTTAAATGACCCGAGTCCCAAAGGGGCTGCCTGTTATTCGGCTTGAGATAATAACTCGTTCAACGAGATGACTAGGCGCCACTTGGTATCCAAGAATGCCGGCTGTCCGTCCAAGTCCTTCTCCGTGATATGCACATTATGTAAGTATCTCCTTCACTCGGAGAGATATTGAAGGCTAAAATAAAATGGTAATTATTCCAAGTCTAGATATAAAGGACTTTTAAATGATATGCGATTTAAAATTGAGGAGATTAAAGAGACTACGGTAAATATAAATATTTAAAATGTTGAGAGAGAAAGAGAGCTCCTCTTTCAAATTTGTTAAGGAATTTGCGTATCTAGAAGTAGCATAGAAAGCTTGCAATATTTCTGCAATAACAGCAAAGTCTTTCAGAAAAACGATCTGCATTTGTAAGCTGATCTACGCTTTAATTAAAGCTTATAAACTTTATAGTTGACTAAAAATAATGAGGAGTTGTCAAAGCTTCATGCTCTCTTAAATTTCAATGAGATTCACTCGAATGTTTCCACTTCGGAGGATCTAAATTGTTCTCCTCATTGTTTTCTTGCGAATTACAAATCGTATCACTGATTATGTCGGGACGGAGAGCAGTCGAGAATTCGAACAACGGACGGATGCAACGGACTGCATCGTTAATTGGGTCAAGCTAGTTACAAGCGGTATTCGACGCGACGGGAATAAAAGCGCGGAATGAAAGAGAAGGTGGTCGAGTTGTAATTTGAACGCATTGCGACATTTCAAGTGGATGGCCAAGCATTCACCTCTTGTTGTTGTCAGTGCCGGAACAGAATAAATCCAAAACACACTTCGGAAGCATCTCTTTTTCCTTTTATCTTTTTCATCTAGCTCATATTATAAATATAGTCATTATCCGTACCGAGTATTAAATCTTTATATCAATTCATATATAGTCATTATTATTTTTTAATAATGTATGAAATATAGATACTTTTTAACGATTCTTTTTGCTATCAAATTAAATATTTAGCTTTGTTTAACAAGTAATTGGAAAATAAGATTACCGGTTCTTATACTCTCGACTGACCTATTGAAAGTATTTAATTTTCACTCATTAAATAATTTCATCATAATTTCATTAAGTACTGAAATGGTTGAAATTTTCCAAAGTCAATAACTTCCAATATCTCGAATATTCTCTTATTTTAGTCGCGACCATTCAATCGAGCTAAAATGGAAGCTCAAATGAGATAATTTGGATATTTGGGAAAATGAATCCACGTAATAATTTTTCAATGAGATAAATAATTTTCATTTCTTGTCAGCGCTTTTATAACAACCACTAATTTTTCTATTAAAAAAATCATTACGTTGTCCCGCTTATTCAACGGATTCAATTACCTCGTTCAAGCCATACATAAAAAAAAGATAATCGACGGGGAAAGCAACAGCACCCATTTTTTCCCCGGTCTACATCCGTTACTGCATCCCACCGTCGTTCTTCTGTCCGCTCTTCTCGCGTCATCGACGTCGCGGCAAACCCGGATGCACCTCCAGCATCCACCGGAATGCGGTAGAATTCCGTGGAGAGGCTGCGTCGCGCGAGATAAATTTTATTTAACTCTCGGTATGGTGAGTTGATGGGCAGTGGGAGTTCCTTGTAGAAGAAGGGGAGATACCGAGGAGCGAGAGGAAGGAAAGAGAGAAGACTGAGGAAATCGCTGTATTTTCCGAGTTTTCTCCACGGAGATTTGTCGGCGCTGTCGATATGAATTCTAGAAAAAAAAAAAAAACGCGGTGAACGCGATCTCCTTCGTTTTGCTATGCGATCACGTCGATGTCACGGACGGAGACAACTTTGATCTATCCTTTGCCGACGTAAGACTGGAGCGACGGTTATCGCCCAACTCTTGCGTCCCTCGAAATTCCGCAAAGTTTCTCCTAGTAAATGGCTGATAATAACGAACTTTTCCGCCTCGGTACTAATTCGCGGGGAATTCGAGGGTCTTCCGATCCAAAGTTATCGCGCGCTTGTTACTCGGACCGGCGTATACGATTGCTATAATTACTTTGCCGCGAACTCATCGGGCGAAATTTTATGGCAATATAAACGCTATATAGCGAAATATTGCTTTCCTAAGAATATTATACGCTTTTTCGTTTTGTTCGGTGAAAAGGTCGATCCCGAAAAAAAAGTGAATGTCTTGTTTGTCACTAACCGCCTCCAATGAACGAATATGAGTGACGGCTGGGATAACGTTATATCAAGCGGAACGTTCGTCGTCGAGACGGCCAATTTTCCAGCGTCGTTCACGCGGAAATCGCGTTAACCCGCGACTGCCGTCATTTATGCAAATGTAACATTAACAATGTCTACCAAGTTTTATAGTCTCGAGTTAGCCGACCGTCCGCCCTCTCCAGTGTGGCGAATAGGATGGAGAGTAAGGTTGCAGGGGGACGATTGCAACAATCCCCAAGGCGCGTCCCTAAGAAACGAGCATGCTTTAAAGCTCGCTCTTATGATCCACTCGCTTTTCGAGAAAGCCGCTAACAAAGATGAACCTTTACTACCTTTCAGCCCACCTCCTTGAAGAACCTTCCTCCTTTTTCGTTTGAGACGCTCTCTTCTTCTTACTCTCGTGGAGAGCCACTTAATTTTAGCCGCGCATTTAACGCAGCGATAACCTATATTTTTTTTTTCTTTACTGGGGTAAGTAAATATTACGTTGCATCGCGCTTCCGGAATTATTTATATTGTATCAATTCTCTTGCAATCATCATATTTATCTGATTTTAATAAATTTTTTAATCTCTTTCTTTACTATTATATTACTGAGGTATACTGAATACACCCCAAAAAAATAATTTTTATATACGTGAAATTCTCTAAATTTTAAAAGATTTTATTCTTATATTGACTTCAAAAGAAATTCCTCTGAAATCAAGAGAAAAATAGTATAAACAAAAATATTTAAGAGAGAAAAAATATTTTTTACTTTATTGAAAGATTAAAATTATATGTTTACTGTAAAACAGTAAGCTTAGAATGATTTTGTGGGAAAAATCACTTTGAACGTAAAATACTTTTTTTGGGGTGTAGAGTTACTGCATGTGTCGTTTCTTTTAATGATACGGTGAAGCGAAAGCTCCCACGTAACACATGATAATATATTCTTATCTTTAAAACATCTCATGTTGCGATGCGTTCAAATTTGATGACCGAATTATACGAAATGCATAATTAAGGTCGCCTTTACGCATGTATGTACATGTTGGGTTTTAACCCGCGTGAATTAGTTTGCCGAGCGTGCAACTTGGTCGCAAAAGAGCGCCTAACGAGCGTCACGCCGCATTTCGTGCGCGTCTGGAAAAGCGCCTCGCGGATTATTCTCCGTGCGAGCATGCATTCCGTTTATTGAAAAATTTCTCACGCGGTGAAATACGATATCTCGTATATCAGGCGATTAGCGGATTCCCGCGATTTATCGAAATTGTTCGGCGACGCGACGGTCCGCGTAATTGGCGTCCATGCGCGCGCTAATGTCGGTATATAATATTTGGAGACATGATTAATCTAATAATTTATTTTGTGCTTATCGATGTGTATTTACAATGTCGGAAAACAGCGCGTTTTATTCCAACGATATTTTGAGATTTTTAATTCGTGTAATGCCATAAAATACGCATGAATAATCCTAAATTTATTTTTATTAATTTTTCGAAACATTTTCCAATTGTATTCACATGTTTGATATATGTATGATATTTATAGCAAATTTTAAGACTCAAACGTAAATTGATTAATCGGTGATTATAAATGTACAGTTTTAAATTGCTACAGTTCCTTCATAAATGGAAATAAAATTTTAATATGAACAAGAGCCCTTATTATCTCGCAAAATTATAAATTTTGTAGATCGCAGTTATTTAAATAAATTTTATAAAATCTTGCTGTTATTAGTAGATAAATATTTTCAAATCGTTAATTTCGTAGTTTTATGTGTTTATAAGAGAATCAATGTTGAAACAGATAAAACGCATGTGTCGCTTTACTCGAGACGAAATAAATCGTACAAAATTTTCACGCAGCCTTTCACACGTGCGTGAGCAAATATTTGAAATTCGTCGCGCGTCGCTCGTATACGCGTACGCATTTGCGTGACTTCATTTCCGACGAAAAACTATTTCTAGGATGCTGCAAATAAGTTTCTTTCATGTAACATGTTAACCTTCGACGCCGAAATATATTTTTTTCTTAAAAAAAGATCGTCTAAATGTTTGAAGTAAAAAGGTGGAGCTAAATTCTTGAAAAATTTTCTCTTGCTTATATTTATGAGAGTTATCAATTATTATTTTTTTTTGCAAAACTATTATACTCACAAATTACATATTTCAAAGTAAAATGCAGAATTTATATTTTCCTTTTTATTTATAGCAATTATAAGTCAGTCGTATTTATATAAAACTCATGCATATATTATATAGTAATGATATATAATATACATTTTTGAAAATATATTTTATCGAGAGTTATATATATATATATATTCACATAGAATTAAAAGGATTTATATAACCCAGATGAACGTTCGTAGCGTAGAGATTATTTTTATGGATATTAACTTGAGCTTAGTCAGATGTACATCGCGTTGTTAAAAATGATTCGGTTACAAATGTTTCCACGAATTCGGCTTGATGCAAATTTACGTTTGCATCGCAAATAATTCGTTTTAATAACGAATTTAAGCTGTTTATTTTTGCATTTCTGAAATTACTTTTATCAGTATCAGATTAAACGTAATTATCATATATAAAGTTATTTTTACATTGCAAAAATATATTATTTTCTTATTGAGTTATATTTATCTGATAATTATTATGAAAATGATGCTACATTTATTCGTATAAAGTTTTAAATTATTAAAAATAAAATATGATTGATTTATTACGAATCTTGATAGACGGTCACTTCAGTTCCGTTTTGCAACGGAGAGAAAACGTATATAGACATATTTAATGTAAGATGCATCTAATTTATTTCAGCAATTGAAATATTTCACACAGAATCTGCAGTTTTAGCCAATACCAAAATAATAACTTATTGTGAGAACTGACAATGAGATGAAGTTAAACATTTTATAATCAATCATTTATAGATATCATTTCAATCGTTCACGTTTAATACATTATTACGTTATTATACATTATTAAGATTTCAGAGATAATAAACACTGAGAAATCCGCACTTCTAGAGCAAATATATGCCCATTCATGCATCTGGGCGATCGAATGTTTAACAGTGTAAAGAGAAGGACTAAGGTCTTTCTGAGTGGCCGCGGCTCTTTCGCGGGTACGAGTCCCACGAGATCCACCTTCCCCTCTTTACTGTCTCCAGCAACCGCCACCTCTCTCCTCTACATCGCTCGTTCCCATCCTACAACCCCCTGAATCTCTCAGCCCTCACCTTGCCCCCTTGTTTCAAAGCGTTCCTTCCCGCATATCCTTCCGAGAACTTTCCTCCGTGCTGTCCCGCCATTTCTTCTTCCGTCCTCATCCTCCTCTTCACTACCGTTCGCCCAACCTTCAACTCACACTCTACCGCCATGCTTTATTCCCTAACGCTACGTTTGTTTCTGCAATTTCTTCGTGCGTCTTGAAGCAGCTTTTCTTCCTCGTGTCCCTACCCACGTGAATAATTACTTTGCCCGCCAGAAAAGCTCCCTCGCTACCGTTCTTTCATTCAGTACTATTTTGCTCCTTAGCACTTCAAGCCTGCAGAGTTAAAGACGAAACGCTTTAACGCTTTAAATCCCCAGTGACAATAAAGACATAATGCGACACAATGATATATCCCTACAGTATTATTAGCACTAATGATATAAAATGTTAAATAAGATTTAAAAAATCTTAAATTCGATAAGGAGTTAGATTCGCTCATAAGAAAATGATGAGTTTCGTCTGGAAGGTTCAGTCTGTCGATTTATTAATATTAAATATTATTGATTTTAATAACCTTTAAAATTTGTGTCGCTGAATGCTATAAATTTTAAACAATTACTTCATATTTGTTTCAAGGCTTTAAGTAAAAATTCCTTATTAGGTAATTTGAATATTAATAAGAATATGGCGAAGTAGTTTATTCAATTCTGACTTACAATGTCAATGTCTAATTAATTCCTAACATAACATTCGCAAATTCACAACATAGATTCTATAGATGATTCAGTTTAATAGGTATCTCAAAGTTTGTTTTCTAGAAGTGTTCTCTTATCTTCTAGTGTAGCTACAACGGCTGCATTTAGCCCGAACAATTTACTTCAAACAATGTTGTCTATAAAGGATATCGGTCATTTAATCTTTACGTTTTAATAAATACGTTCCTCTCGGATTCTTCTCGTTTCGTTTCGTTCTCGCAGTATCATTAAAAGCGAAAACCAACAATTGAAATCTACTTCCTAGTGAACTCTTCTTGTTATACGAAGCATCGCGCGAATCGTGCTGTGATAAAGTGTTATAATTAGTCGCGGCGATGGAACATTGTTGCACCAGCGATTATATCGTTGTGCTCGTTACAGTCGCTCGACGGCGATCATTATTATCCGTTGTTATTGCATTCGGTATATAGTTTATTACTAATACATTACGACGGTTCGCGTTCTCGAGCACGTTCTCTACGAACAACATCGGCTTCTGCGTTAACAGCGATAACTACTGTAATGCTCGATAATGGCGTGGGAAACGCCGCTGCATAATGCTGGACCGCGATCGATTGTTGGTGAAATTAATTAAGTATTATTTCCAAAACTATATATATATATATATATCCACTCTTAACAAAGAATAGATTGATAAGCTAATCATATGAATGTGCATTCCTAAAACAAAACATCTTTTTACAAAACTAATTGTAAGCGTCAATAATATCGACTTAAACATTCGATGGTTAGATATTTTTCTTGATTTTTACATAATCTGACTTCAACTTCCTGTTTATTATTATTTTTTTATATTTCATTTTTTTAGTTTTCAAATTGATTTAAATTTTATTCATATTCATTAAATCAGGTCGTTTATATAAATGTAAAAATCACTAAATTGTTTAGAGACAAATGCAATTTTAATCTATTTTACCAGTGCGCAATATAACATTTTCATTCATATTTAATTTCGATTAATTTAGTAGAATTGATTTGTGTTAATTAATTTATTGCAAGTATCTCTTTTCCTCTCTTTCCTCCTCCCTCTCCCTCTCAGCTTTCCCGGTCTCTATCGGTCGAAACAATTAAACGTGACCACGTGTAATAGCCATGAGAGTAAATCAATAGTAAACTGCGCGAACTGTGTCTCAACGTTAAAAATTTGTAACATGGCCACTATGGTTCTGTGCTCTTCAGAAATTTGAAATTTAATAAATGATTTCCTTTTTTAAATTTCTTTGAACGTTGTGAAATTTTCCACTTAATCGGAAGATGTATCTTCCATAAAATTGATGCGGGCGAGTGATGAATTTGATACGTGCATTAAGCCGCATAAACGTTGATAGCAGTAGGTACGATCGGCCGCGCACATTTCCATACAACGTTCGTACGATGCAATAAGGAAGAACTTTGCGAATATTCGTAATAAATATGTAGACGACGAACGACGGTAGACGATCCTTGATAACCGTCGAATTATCGGGGACGCCGCGCACAGAAGTTATGATTATCCTCTTTCCCGCCGTCGAAAACTCTGCAATATTACGCGATAACTCACGGCGATCCCGTATATGTCCCGATCATCGTTTCAGTATATCGATCGAATAGAATCGCTTTCGATTGAAGTCTATGATCGGTCGATCGCGGACAATTACCGTCATTTGTGGAACACAATTTCTTAAATGTTGCATCGAATTTGCCACAATAGGTCGACATTTTTCTCGTGCCGGATAAATTAATCAATTTCAAAGTCTGAAATAATCTGTTGCAGATATTATAATTTATAGCAAAATAAAAATACATGTATTTTTGAACAGCAAAAATATATGCACCTTAATTTATTTACATTCCATAAATTCTTATTGAATTTTTATTCATTTTTATTTTAATTTTTTTGTATACTTAAATTTAAAATATATTTTATGAAATTCTTTGTGAGCACCTGATGCAAGGTAAAACTAAGACAATCTAATCTAATAAAACTAATGGAATATACATACTAGTGTATACACATATTACCGTAAAATGATGAGAATGAGATTCGAGTTTCAGAAAATAATGCGCGCTTCGTAAAGTTTCAATAACCGCAACAGAAGCGCGCTTATTGCATCTGCATTAATGTTTATGCTCCAGCAGCATAGTTTACATAGCTTGGACCGAAAATTCTGTTTGTCAACCGGCATTATTTCAACTTGTATTGAGCGATACATCATGGCTTTTCTATACTTTTTTTTTTCACGAAAGACGAACTTCGACGAGCCGAAACTAAAAGTATAAATCATGGGACGGATATCAAATGGCGAGCGAACGAAATTCCGACGCGCGACGAGGACAAACCGACGCCATGCTTCATCTCGCGCGACAAAAAGGAATCTCGCGACTCGTCGATTATCCCGGATTGATGTCCCCCCGGATGAGCAATGCGTTCCATAATTCGTAATTCATCCCGTCGCATTACATTGATTCCCTTATAAAACGCTACGCGAGTATTTTTTTTGTCTTGCAGTGACGGATTTTTAATTTCGCGTTGATTTATTAATTTCGTCAACCGAGTAGGTTTGATTAATGGTTTATGTCATGTTTAATTAATCTATTTATGCTGCCATCACTCTTGCTGTATTGCTAATACTCAAATATTATTAACATTCTTTAGCATATATCTGATATATTTTTTCTCTAATTTTTTTGCGTCAGGGATGTGACATGCAACCATTAATAAATTAATCGGGATGTTTAATGATAAATAGGGAATAAAATCACGCTGCGTTAAATAAACATGAACTGCAAAAAATTGTATTGCATTGCGTGTAACTGACCGGTTGGACATTCAAGCAGTAGTAGCAATAACAATAATTGGCACCGTAGATTTATCTTACCATATTGCAGCGGTGCTTCCGATTTTACGAGCATAAAGGGGATCCTAGACTGCTTACCTGAAAAAAAGAGAAATAAAGCCTGTTAGTCGAGAACACCGAGTGGGGCAATGCAGCACAAACACATCTTATCTCGACACCTAAATATTTGGCCAGATGTCATCTTGCGGCTTTCCCGGGGGGCTGTCCGTTAAGTTTACGCACATATGCGACCCGCGTGCATATGCATGCAACTCGGAGGATGCATCTTGTGAGCACCGTGACATATCTCACAAACATACGTGCGCACAGTCGTACGATGGAATATTAAATCATCTACGTTCGATAAATATTCTTATCGAAGTGATAAGCTCTCCTCCCTTCATATCCGGATCCCTTCTTTTATAGGTAGTAAACTCCGCCAATTTTCCAGCATCGCTAAGCGCAGTATAAAATTCTTCGAGTTAAAAATTCTCTAAATCATAAACTTTCTAGATTACGACTTCGTCAAATTATAAGTTTCTAAATTACGATTTTCTCTGTCACAATCTTTCTCAATTCTTTCCAACCTCTTTTCCCATGTGACTTTCACAATTCCGCTTCCCGAAAATGTGGATCGCGTCTCGTACTACATATTCTAGATTATCCTCTATATAATTTTCCGTATAAGTATTATATTAAACTTTGTAAAGTTACGTGCTTCATATTATAACACACATTACACGGTTATAACCCGGTACATATATTATAATTAGGATGTATCAACAATTTCTGTAAATCACTACTATGCAATAAGTCATAGAAAAAACTGTATTGCATGAATTAAAATTTTTAAGCTATTGCATTGGATAATACGGAATGTAATCGTAGGAAATTGCTATATACCGCATTTTTAATCAAGTTAAACGCTGAAATCTTTTCTTAAATGCGCGTTTTCTCGCGAAATAAGTATAATGTGCTGGAAGAGAGTAAGGCTCCGTCCAAGAAAATGGCTTTTCCCGTCGTTATTAATGGGGACGTGAGAGGACGAAGGCACGAGGTATTTTAGCCGGATGATAAATAGCCCCGGTATTCCCACGTTGATTTTATTTATATCATTTATACGCAACGAGGCTGTCCGCGTTTTGATATATACCGCTGGCCCGTTTATTTCTTCGACTACATTAAGTCACACCCGCCGAGGCTCCATTTTTTCCACCTTTTCCCCCGTATCCGTGGACTCGCTTCCTTCCTTTCGTCAATGACGAGAATTGATTGCCTTGCAGATAGTCGCGGAATACGAGTGATTTCCGCGATGTTCTAACCGCGTTTCTTATACGAATATTAATTGTATTAATATAAACATAGTAACATGTGTCATTTGCACAATTGAAAGAGCGACGGAGAAATTTTTTGCCCTGATTAAGAAAATGTACAGATAGAATATCAAAGAGAAAAAAATTTATAATTTAGGTTTTAAAATAGAGAGAGATTTTAAATGAAAGAAACATATTCATATATTAAAATTGTTATAGTAATGAATTTATTATTCAGAAATTTTGAAGACTCTATGATCGATACGATCGAGAAACTGATAATTGAAAAGTTTATGATCCGGAAATATAATAAAAGGCTTTATAAGGCCGGAATTATATTATGCGGTTAAAAGTTTATAGCTGGGAAAGTTACAATTTAGGAAAAACGCAACATATTTTTATAGCCTATATAGTTTTTTAATTAAAAAGAAAAGGTTGATCGTCGTGAACTTTTCTGGTCGACGATGTGGAACATCGTAAATCAGGTCAGTGTCCTCCCTGAATGCGATCGATCTTCTTCGGGGACGTGGCTTCCGAGGCAGCGGGTGTCAGGTTGAGAGTCACTGACGCGTCTTGCACTTACACTCACGCTATCGAGACGAAAGATCCGAGCGTGATTGAAGACCGATGGCAGACGGTGAAGCTTTGAGAAAAGAAGAGAGAATGGAAGAAAGCAATGAGAATACGATTGGTAAAACGTATCGTGATGCTGCGAATCTTCGAGGAACGTGGGCGTTTTGCGACCACGTTTTATTTAAATTAGGATTATTTAGATGCTTTCCCTGCGCGTTGCTTTCGGGCTATGCGAAAACGATTGGCGCCAATTTTATTTTCAAGATCTGTATCTGGACCAGTGCTGATCATTTATGTCAGTATTACTTACTCCGATAGATTATTATTTATAGTTTACATAAAATTTCAAATTATGATTTTTTAAAGTTAAATTTATGCTTTTTTAAAAAAAATTCAATAAAAACCGTTCATCGTAATTTTTAATATATTAAAATTTCCAATTTAATCTGCGGTTTTTAGCTCTGCGATATTTCAATACATAAAAGTGTGAAAACATCCTCTGTTTTTGTAAAATAATTCCAAGCTGGAACAAACAATTATTAAATCATATAACATTTGCGATTTCGGCAACTTCTTTCTATGAACGACGTCGTGGATCTTGCATTTCTTCCGAGCAAATTTTGACGTAACATTTTTTATGTAAATCCGTGAACGAAAGTTGATTCTTTGCACGTCTCCAGCCGCGCGCGTCAAATTAGCCGCCCGTCGTTCCGTAAATTATCGCGAAGTGGATGCCGATTATCCCACCCGCTTAATTGGCGGCTCTAACGACGACAGCGAAATCTTTACAGCAATTTATCGTCGCCCGACTGCCGCTTCCCCGCGCTTTTTAACGCGCGCCTCTTGTAGTAAGTCGCCCGAAATAACGACGGCGCGGACCGCGACATTGGAAATTATCCGCGCTAATTAGACACGCCCGCAATTCAGCCGGTAGGAATTTTTTCGGCCGGACGGATGTTCGCGGATTAAAATCTCGGGATAACACTATGCTGTTTTTCAAGGCAACAATATGCAGTCCTGTAAATGTAGTTGAGGTTTCGAGTGTTCTTGGAGCGAATAATAAAAATTTGTTTTAATAGGAGAAAACAATTAAACGGAATATATTTATAAACAAAACAATTGAAATTATCACAAAAACAATATAAAACTAGTAAACAATTAAAAAAATAAAAAAGCACGTAATAAAAATCTCAGGAAAACATGAATTCCTGTGTTTTGCGTCTAAATGTACAGATACAAAAAACAATAATACAATGAGAATTTTCCACATCCACCCGAGAATTTAGTTGTTCTTGTAACGCAAATCTAGTAAGATTATTTATATAATTAAATACAAACAATATGTATAAAATTATTTTTTATTTTTATTACTTGTTTAGAAGTATAATGATTTCACCTATGTATCGCCTTCCGGTGAAATTTTTATTTCTGCGGCGACTACCGTTTTCACTTTACACAGTCACAAGTCTGATAACTAACTCTGAAGTCACTCCACTATTTTTCAAGCGCAAGTTCTCGGGACGTGAATTCGTTCTTGGCGCAGTCGGATGCAACTGCGCCAAAGTGTGACGGTTCTTCTATCTAATGGCACGATCGCGAAGTCTTATCGGGAGTCGCGGAAAGCGATGAGCACACGGGATGCTGGTGGTCTTTAACCCAAAAACGTCCGATGCATTAGGTGGCCGATAATCGAAAATCAATAATGGCGATAAAGAGCCTAAGAAAAGTGGAACTTGCAGGCGCAAAGTCTCTTGCATAATAAATCTCTTGCGGATGGATTCAAGTACAAAATATGTTCTCGAGTGCGTACGTGAAAAATGAGTTTCCCAACTTATTACTTTTACCGTTGTTTTATCGTAATACATTACATCTTTTATACAAGCAAATAAAATTGTCAAAATAATTCTAAGAAATTAAACACTTTATAAAATGCCATCATTTTATATTCTGCAATTTTCTAAAGCTAAACTAAAGATTCTACTACAATCCACCTTTATATTACTTATAAATGTTATAACTATGTTATAACTTCCCAAATCAGAAATTGTCGCAGGACTTTGAATTATCTAAAATATATATGCTCTATAAATGGTCTTTTGACAAAACAACATTTCCGATGACCTACTAACCTCGCGCAATCAGCTTGAGATCACTCGATCCAATTTCGCAGATATATCATGCGAGGCGTAAGGAGGCTCGTCTTCGATGATGAGAAGATGCGCAGAGTGATTGACTATATATATTCGGTGCTCGAAAGCCGCGCGTGTATACATATACGTGCGCGTGCATATATAGTCTCAAGTACCTACGGTACATATCCGGGTCCGTCGCAGAGCCCTTTGGCATTAATATGTCGCTATCTAGGGGCCGGTGGACAGATATATCGAGGAGGGTACATAAACGTGGCGAAGCAATAATCCGTTTCATCTTGCGGCACGGCCGGCGAATCCAGAATACGAGAGCCATACGATCCCTGGATCACGTGCGCACATGATCTATCTGCACGTACGATTCCTCGACATACCATCCGCGAGTACGTCGTGCCAACGTTCTCGATACATCGACGGAGATCGATCTTACCCATATCGTGTGTATGAAATAAATAAAGATCCTTTCGAGTAATTGTCTTATTTTCCATTCTTAAGTGTGCAAAAATTTTTACGTCTATTTACGTATTAACTGCAAAAATCAAAATTAAAAGTTTTATAGATTCGTCTAACTTTTATAACGGAGTGTTATAGTTGTTTGAATAATATAGTTATTCGGAAAATTCATTCATCTATAAATAGCAAAAAATATTTTATTCCATTTCTACGATATTGATATACTTTTATTTAAAAGACATAGATACATTGCACGAATAAGTATATAGAGAAGAACAATAATTTCCTATTACAATAGCTAACCATTGTTCGAGCAGATATTTATTCATGTTTTATATCTAATATTGCAAGCATAATTTTAAGATGAATATACATCTCTTAAATCAAATAGTTTTCTAAGTAATGAACAATTTGATTTTTGAAAAGTTTAAGATGACAAAAGTTTCTTAAACGACCATTTTTAATTTCTAACATCTCAGTCTCATAATTTATCTAGACAACGAAAAGAAGAACGTCTTAAAAAGATATAAAAGGAAAATGTTTTAAATTATTCGACAATTTATCGATTTTAGTTTTCAATTATTAATCTTCAAATTAACTCTGAATTCTTATTATCCTTATCTTTGCTAATAAAACTAATGAGTCGGTTATTTACGACAGTTGTTAATATTGTCCAAATTTTCCATTGCGATTCCATGCATTCTCCCCAATTATAATTCCGCAACTCGCGAAAGGAAATAAACGCAGCGTATTCAGTCTCGGTCGAAGGGTTCACGCTGATATATTTAATTATGCAGCGAATTTCACCCTCGCTCTGCGGTCGGTCGCGCTCCATTTAGTCTCCACAGGGTGAGACGTCTCGACGGTGGGCAGGCGGGCGGGATCTCTCGGTGCGAGATACAGCATCGTTCAAGAGTAGAGGCCAGGGAATATAGCGGTTGGTAAGACGAGATCCATGTTACGGATCAGCAGTGACAATGAAAACGGTTAGATAGTAGAAGTTGGAAGCCTCAGATTCGCCTGGATAATAGACGGCTGCCAGCTGAATCGATATGTAGGATGGAAAAAATGCACCGAGAGAGAGAGAAAGAGAGAGAGAGAACTTGATAGGTTTTTCAATCAGGATTATCGGAAAATAAAATTATTTAGGCTATTTAGTTCGTTAGGCAGACAAATTAAGTTTTTTCACCCAAATAATCGTTTTTCGTTTACATACTATCAAATACACATCAAATACAAATCACACGCTAATCAAATCAATTAAATAATATATTTGAGATTTCATTTTCATGCAGAGAAGTGCGAAGCGTGAAGTGAATGTGATCAATTATTTTTTATTAGAATCTGTCCAATTCTCCCTCTCTCTTTCTCTACTTAATACAAGTTTTAAATTTAAAAGTTTTAACTTAAAATATATAATACTTTGTTATACATGATATATGCTCTGTTATCCATGAAATATTAAACACGTAAATTATCTTAATGTAATTTTGAGTATTTGGAATTACACACATAGTATCTACTATTCGATCAAATTCCCACGTATAGATTTCCCAATGGAAAATTTTCACTAAGGCGGTTTAAATCACAAATTTCTACGTATATTACAATCTGAATTCCCCAAAGCATGAATTTAATGTAAAATTTTCTCAAAGATCAAACGCGGACTGCGCTGACTACATGGTGCATCGTTCCTACCATGCAAAACTGCGGATGCACCCTGTCCTTCCATCCTGGCGCTTTTCCCAGTGGGTTCCTTTAAACCCTTTGCCGCTCTTTTCGCGAAAGAAGGGGTCGAGCCGATATTGGACCGCAAATTATTCACGTCGACGCGACTGTGTTTCTTTTGAGCTAGAAGACATCAAAGATAATCCGTATGAATTCGATTAACCTTATTTCATCGATAACATCTCAACCATAATGCGTCGATCCAAATGCGAATTTATGATCCACGGTCGATGATCGCCTCGGATAAATCGTCAGAAGTAAAATAATAATAAATATAAATAATGTTTTCACAAAAATGCTCATCAACATAAAAAAATAAACGAAAAAGAAGTGCGTGTACGTAACAATATTTCATATTATATCGAAATCATTTTAGATTTAGATTTATCATATCCTAATTGCATTACGAAATAAATTTCATTTCATTGCTTGATTGCAAAGATAAAATTTGTAATACTTTGTAACTAAATTATATAAATTTATTCGTTTATTTATTGATATTTTCATTTGTCCGTTTATTCAAATCAAGACTAAAATAATTCCTGAAAATTACTAACAAGAAATTGCGTTTTACAAGATAAATTTCCCGGAATTTGCCGTGTTATTTTGAACATAATTTGTGATTTATTTATAATAAATAGAATTTAATATTTAAATTAAGAAATTATATTTCAGTATACATATATTATGTCATATTATAAATGGAGTATTTTATTCAGATATTTTCACATTGATAAAATTTAATATATTAGTGCAATGTCTGCACAAAAACTTAATTGCCTTTATAAAATAAATAATAATGTAAAATTTCCCTATACGTAATTTCAACGATTGTCGCCTGGACAGCATAGTCGGACATTGAAATTAAAAATATTTTAAATAGTAGAATTTTTGAAGTACATGGAAATCGATTGCGCGTATTAAAGATGACAACACGATCTTAGCGATTGCGCGGATAACATTCGACATTTCGTGTCAACTTTCGTCAGCTCCTGTTACTGAATACGCTCGAGCCTTAGTACAGGGGGATATGAAAGTGGAGAATAAAAATCGACGTGACTGCCAGGGATTCGCTGGCATCTCGGATTTGCGGTAGCAAGCTTCGATGGAGCCCTTTCTATCCATTACGCCCGCTTAGGGAGAGCTTGCGAATGCGAAAGTGCTCTAAGCGGAGACGTCAAATGTTCTTCTTTGATCCGTGAGTGATCCCGGAGTGATCTCCGTCGAACTAAAATAAGATTCAACGCTGAATTGAAGTCGATCAACTCGTAAGTGATCATGCCCAAACAAAGGGCTTAAGTTGAAGTAGCGAATATTAAGCTGTAATTGACATATGTACTTTTTTAAAGTTTTGTTTTCATTTTAAATTACAAAGTTTTAGAATTATATACGTCTAATTAGTTATTTGCATCTAATTGTGAATTACGCGAAATTATCTGCAAATTCGAAAGATTACGCATATACAAAAACTTATAGTATTCTTCTCGGAGAATCGTATATACAGACTATCATATGTTGCTTCATGTATCTTATCATCGATTTCCGCTACATCGGAAAGCGTAACTTTTCAACAACTTGACAATCCTAGCTATCGTCGCGCCCAAGAACGACGCACCCCGACCTGCGTGTATTGGCACATATGCGCGCATCATCCCCTCCACCCCCCCCCCGTTTCCACTCTCGCCTGCTTAAAGAAACGCGTCGCACAAGAATCCCCCAAATCAAACAAACCAATTCCCAACAAACGGCGGGCGTGCGCTTGTTACGCTCATCTTGTTACTTGCTCCGGAAAACTCGGGGCAGCGGTAGTTCCTCTTTCACCGCCGTACCCCTTTTCGCCGCCCTCGGCGCTCCCTCTCTTTTCCACCGTGGCTCGTATCCGCGACACGTTCGGCGGAGCCACCACAAACGGGAACAATGTCGCGGTATTGCGATCCTCTGCAAGCACCCGAGAGCTGTATCAGCTCTAGTATGTTTCCCCTCCCTCTCGCCCCGTAGTTGTATCGACTCTGCACCCGCTCCGCTGGTGCCCCGCATCCCACCCTCGTGTCAGTATTAGCGCTTAGGCGAGTGGCACAATGTACCCGCCTTGTATTGTATCCTACGTGCATATCGATAGGACTGTTGGTTGCTAGTACTGAGCCTGCTATACCGAGTGACCGGTAAATAATAGTAAAATATATCTTCGATGGCATCGAAAAGAAATTCGTTTATATCCGCATTCTATAAAGAGTCGCTCCGCTTTTTGAGCGTTAGTTATGTTATAGTTATAATACTATCGAAAAATGAAAATAACAATTCCATAGATTGTCAAAAAACGCACTGAATCCATAATTATCTGATAAAATTAAAACTGATCCTTCATTTTAAATAATGATAGAAATTACTCTTTACATATATAAATATAGATGCAATACAGCATAATTGTTTGTCCTACTAATTGAATGCATTAATTTACGATTGTATAAAAGTGTTCTTTATTTTAATAAAATAATGAAAATAATTGCAATCAATTTCATTAGATTATTTGGATTAAATGTCGAATAAATTTTTATTCCATTTTTCGATAGCAATAAAACATCGGGTTGTCATTACCTTAATTTTAAACGGATAAAACGGAAATTAATTGTTAATTTGTGATTGAATTCAGTTTTACAGAGATTGGGAGAGATTATTATTCGCTTTTTATTTAGTTTTAAAGAGGTACGTGAGAGAGAGGGTTCTAAAATGCATACTAAGTTATTGCTTGATTAATTTTTAAACAGACAAGATTGCAGGACTCGACGACAATGCCAGTGATCACGTCGGATCTCGTCACGCTATTGTGCTATGATAGCGGCTTGTAAACAAGCGAGATATTGAGTTCGCGCTACGAGGAATCGGATGATCGATCAAGGAAGCGATTGCTGAAATTGCCCCCCTATGCAGCCTCATGCAATTTGTTATCAATTCGCAAAGGATAATTCTTGAGATGATCGTTAGTTAATTTCGCAAACTATCTTTGCAATAGTGTCTTCGCATGCTCTCTTTATAGAAGCAAATGCTTTTAATTTTAGACATTAGCGAGTATCTGAAGACTTCACGGAAATCTTTCGAAGCATTTACGTAAGCAAACAAAAGCAGACGTACGTGTTCTATTTTATTCGTTCGACGTCGGCGATGGAATTTATATTTAATGCACTAATCGCGCACCGAGAACGACCAGTGGGGATAGGATCGATTGCGTGTCCCTTTGATGATGGCGCGTGCGAATGTCGCTGGTGCACGCAACATTGCGCACAATTTGATGGTGTCGTTCGATCAACAGGCACGACACATTACGTCACACCTAGGCGAGCTCGAATGCTGTCCTAATAATGATGCGGATCATCCAGATCGACAATCAATTAAATGACGATAAATTGCATCTTATAATTACGCATCTTCAGTAAAGATACGAATATGTTATATATCTAATATAGTTTAAATCTTTCCTTAGAAATATATATTTTAATTACTGGAATTTTTCACAATAATTCGATAAGATAATCCTTTAACATTAATCAAAGTAAATAAAAACTATAATAAGTAGAATATTTGATTATTACTGATTATAATTACTGATAAACACGCCCAAAAAAATATTCTACGTTCAAAATGATTTTTCCTATAATCTCATATTCTAAGCTTACGTTTTGTAGCAAACATATTCCTCTTTCTATAAAGTGAAAAATACTGTTTTCTCTCTTAAATACTCTTGTTTATACTGTTTTTCTCTTAATTTCAGAAGAATTCTTTTGAAGTCAATATAAGCATAAATCCTTTAAGATTTAGAGGATTCCACGTATATCAAAATTATTATTATTTTTTTTTTTAGTGCATTCATGTGTGCAGATAGAGCGGAGTAATCTGATTTGTGAATTGAAAAGTTCTATACAATTTTGTTTGTTTTTTATTTTTAACGACGAAAGACAGCTTAGCATTACACATTATTGGCCAGAAATGCACTCCTGCAAAATGTCGCGCACATAGCAGCCGCTATCAGTGCGTGATACTGAACTGTGTCTTGTTGCGTATATCTATTTCAGTTATTATATTTACATCAATTTATAGCATGAGAGTATGATATTTCAAAAGTAAAACTTGCGTATACCACAATACAATCTATATTATTATCTCAATTTCAATATTAATATTGAAAATCAGTATCTGGCGAATTATATTCAAATTAAAATCCAATATCCATTAAAATCGAAAATACAACACATTGAACATGACGTATAACTTACATGTCAATATACATGTGAAAAATCTTGAGTACTCATTAATTTGTACATACAGTTATATATTTTATCAAAGTGGAAGATGCAAAATTTTAATCTTTTCGCGCTCGTCAGACAATTTCTGGTAGAGATCGGTGGATGGAGCAAGCGGATCGTGCGTTACGGAAAGCGAGAGGCGTCTTCGAATTTAGAAAATACACGGAGATGTATGGAATGATCGGCGGCGGTTCAGAATCCGCGTTTCCGGAGTTCTCATGTGACATGACCGGCACGCGTTGCGCCGTGACAGGCATCGGGCGCGGGCTCGTTCGCGAATGTAGCGAGACGCGAAGTCGCTCGAACGAGAAGATAATTTATCTTCCGGGATACATCCGCTTTTCAGAGCGCGCAGATGCATCCGAGGCTCGCGTTCCACGTCGACTCGGTGGGCGCATTCATCGGGGGAAAAGCATCGGGGACGCTGCGCCAGCGATGTATTCACCAATATGCATCAGCGAGCCCGCGTCGCTGAGCGATTAAGTCACGCCAAATCACCGCGCGATATTGAATACTTTCCTCGACGTATATATTTGTCACAATGCGTTCGGATGCAATACCCGATCACGATAAATGCAGTCGTATCAAACGTTCAGAGTTTAATATCGCAGAACGTCCGTAATGCATTGTAGAAACGCAAGGTGAAAAATTGATGGAATTTTTGTAATACGGCACGTTTTACAGCATCAGACATCATTGGTGCGTACGTTACATCGCGCGCCCCGTGTGAAATATTCTGAAATATTTTATTATTATACGAGGATAAAAATGCGGAAAGGAGTGTTACAGTGTTTTCGCGTATCGTTCAGTGACGCCACTAACGGCAAGATACTCTCTACAAATATTTCGGTAGCTAAAAGCAGACTAAATGCCGAGAAATATGATTTTGCACACTATACTGGCTGCAGAAAGCATTTCCCGTTGGTATTTACCGTTATAGAAGACTCTCCGGCATTGAGTTAATCAGAACTGCACTCGCATTGGCGCGCGCGAAAGTGGCGGTCTAATGTCGTTGAAAGTTTGGACGATGGCAAATCGGCAAACAAGATCATCGAGAGCTCGGCGAGCCGCGACGAGCTCGAGCCCGAGCTCGAGCTCGGGCAGCGGGCTCGCGCCCGGCGGCGACCAAGTCAAACCGAGTGGCAAATTACAAAGTCCATTTTCAAGTTTCCCGCCTGGCACGGCGTTCAGCTCGAAAATTCGATTTCCGCGACGGGCGAAACTTTGGGGCGCCGATCGTGCCGACTTTTTTCTCGCATTTGACGACCCGACCCGTCGTCCGTTATCCGAGCGCGCGGCTCTCTCCCGCGCTAGATAGTTCTCGCCCCAGCGCGGCCGCATCGAGACCCGGCTGCTCTTCCGGTTTCTGGACTGCACCCGGCTCGATTTCCGTCCAGCCGGTTAATGCCCAATGCTCGGCGTCATAAACGTTTATTCCGGTTGAATTCCAGTCTTCGATTAACCGATGACGGTAATCGGTTTTTAGATCTTTATCTTGTACCGCTCATTTTATATATATTAATTATCTTGAGCGCAGCATATCTTGAATGTTATATCTGCT
This sequence comes from Tetramorium simillimum, assembly GCA_011636635.1. Lineage (NCBI taxonomy): Eukaryota > Metazoa > Arthropoda > Insecta > Hymenoptera > Formicidae > Tetramorium > Tetramorium simillimum. Next base: position 28,064 of record VBVQ01001330.1, read on the forward strand.
ATGTACGGCATATTTAACATTTTTGTTAGATATTATACATTGTGCGAGCAGTTGAAATATTTTTGTGCTGCTAATAAAATATCAGACTACACGTGAGGGATATGACTATATTCCTGCAACTAAATTAACGTTTGGGAATGAAAAAAAAAACCGTGTGCGCGATACCGTCGCTGAACGATATCGCAAAATCAATTAGTGCGGAAGCACAGGCGTTTTCGATAATGGCAATTATTCGTCGGCGATGGTACCGTAATTTAGCGCGCGAGATATTGTAGCAATTTATCGCGATTAAACCGGCTCGCGTAATTTTTCAGCGGCCGCCGCGTTGCGTCGGCTCGCTCGCAGACTTTCTCAGGGTTCAAGACAGTTCTCGTAGCGAAGGTCAGCCGTGTTAATAGAAATAAGACGGGATTAATAAACGCCTTAATGAAACATTCCTCCGGATAGCGAATTAATTGGGAGCGGCAGTTCCCCGGGGCAAGAAAGTGACTCACGTAGCGCGCGCGCGCTCGTAAAGCGTTTCGACTTGGGGCCCTCGCCAATTTTCTTCGATCAACGTTTATTAAGCCACTCCCACGCGGTCGTCTCCCCTTTTTCGCGTTTGTATCACAAACTGATATTACATTTACGTAAACGCGGAAACGTAACGATCAGCGCGAATGTATGTAACTACATCGCTTTGTTGCCGGCGAGTTAATTAATTTTGCAATTGGCGTGATGAGTTATTGGTGATCCGTACACCAACGAATCGCTACACATGTGCTCCAAGATGCGATTTTTATGCGTGTTGTACGTTAGCACGCGTGTAATCGCGTCGGACTCTATATCGCTCAGAGATTGCGAGATGAAGTATATCTGCAATATCTTGTACACAAGGGGTACGCAAATCGATACGCTCGATTAACGTATCGGCGTCCACGTGCCACAATGGAGAGTGAGAAAAATGCCACGCGAGTTGGTGAGAAAGCGGTTAAATTTAACACCGGTTAGATTTAAGATTATCGACGTGGCGCAACTATCTCGCACCCTTTTCACCGCCTAGAGTCGGGGAATCGGCTTTAACGAGCGCGAGCAGCATCGCTTTCACAGCCGCCCCGCGTTGTGCACGGATGCGCTCCGAGTGCATGAAAGGTGGTGCCCGTCATCATCGCCTGTGAGATATGGTCAGTATCCATCAGCGTAGAGTGGATGCGCGTAGTTCTGAATGGCTTTCTAATTACGAAGAGGCCCGCGTGTGCGTGTGAAATATATCCGGCGCGGATTGCGTGTCAAATGACAAAGAAAACACGTCGAACGTCCCTCACGTTCCGTTTCAGGCCCGCGAAGATAAACGAGTGGCGTGCTTTCGAGATTTACATTCAGGCCGATCGTCGATGCCGGTATCTAATTTCAGATTATCCGAACCGTTCGAATTTTCGAGCGATATTTATAGCGGTATGAAACACGCCGGAATTTATGGGACTGATAGCAAAGTGGAACAGGACGTAGCTGCGCAAGAAAAAAAAAACGATTTTAAATTCCGATTCGTAGGTAATATTATTTCAATTATGAAACTTCAAGAATATCTTATCTTCAATAGAAAATTCTGTTGATGATGAAATTCTTTAAATTAACAAAGATTATTTTTTTTTCTCTACGATCCACAAAGAATATCGAAAAAGGCCTGAAAGAAATATCGTATTATCGCAAATAGTAATTGAAAAATTTGTACCGCTTTATATCTGTAATAATTTTAGCATTGCAGTTCAAGATATTCAAGATACACCAATCTTCCGCGAGGCATCGCGTACACTCGGAACGTAAATCGAAGTCGCGATTCCGTGATGTATGTAGGTGCCCCTCGTGGACGTCCCGCGCTTCGCCCTTAACTTATCTCGAATCCGAGAATCGAATAACATCAATCTCCTCTGCGGCTGCGGGGCCCTTCCGCCTCTCTCTCTCGAGAGCTCCGTCGTCCTTGTACCTTGTCGTCGAGTCCCTTTGTCTCCCGCGTTCACGCGCGCGAAGTTATAACGCCGGGACGGTCGTGGAAGCGCGGGGGTGGGTGCGGGCTTTTACGCGCGATTTATTGATTTAAGCCCTTCCACCTTTACCTTGCCCTCGCACATGCCACACCCCACCCCACTTTTCCCCGGCGTCGCACTTTTCTCTCGTCGCGTCGCACGACGCTGCCGGCAGGCCCGAAAAGACGCCCGGAAAAAAGCAGGACATCTTTTGTCTATTAAATACTCCTCGACTCGAGTGCGGTGGTCACCGGCCGGAACAAGAGCACAAAGGGCCTCTGGTTAAGATCATCTCGAGATTCGAACGTCTTCGGTAAGCTGGAAGGACTATCGGAGTCCTTCAACTTCGAAGGACCCGTTGAAGAAGTCTTCGAGTGCTCGTCCGATATCGCTGACGAGAAACAGTGTGGCTTAATTGCGCGGAAAACATCGTGCTGACCCTTCCGTGTACTTTTTTTTTACCAGGCAAAGACTTATCCACAATTTTTACGAGAAGCATTTTTTTCTGCGATTACGAACGTTCGGGTCATCCCAATATTTGAATAACCAACATTATTGATTGTTTTCTCAAAGTTACGATGGTTGAATTTTTTAACGACCTATTTTTTTAATGGAGTATATTTGTTTTTAACGAACCTCACAATCAATGAAAACTCTTTGTACAAATTCCATTGGTAGCGTGTTTTATTTTTCGTATCCTGTATTTTCGAATAACGATACTTTCGAAAATTTCAATGATCAAAATAGTCTAACAAAGGAATTAGGAGCTTCGATTTAGAATCGCGTTAATATGGACTGTTCTTATTTTTCGCGACTATTTATTGATTGACACACGTCGGAAATCGCATCGATTTGCGGAGTATAATGGTGAGCGTGCGCGAGTGCCCTTCGACTAATTGGACGCGCTCTCTTCCATCCTCATCGACGCACGTCAAACGATAATTAATAACCTCACGCTTGTTGGCGTGGACAGTAAACAAACAGCGGTAGTTACGCACCGAGAGATCGGCGAACATTGAGAGGTCGTAGCCTCTTTACGCGAAGCGCATGTCACCCTCGCGATGTGTGTATTATACACTGTGCTTCATTTACATTATTTTTTTGTATGAATTTTTTTATCTGTACTTTTAATCTTTTAATTCTTAGCGTGATATCTATATTTGTAATTATACATTAAGTAAAATTTTCGTTATTACAAAAATGTCTGTTTAATAATTTAAATAAATTCGTAAATTATTCATAAATGAAAAATTACCCTTGTGTATTAAATTATAATAGCAATTAAAATGATATTGTCATATAATGAGATTACTATTTATCATAATTTGTTAAAAATGTATCTTATACAAGATATAATAAATAAAATAAATGTTTTATGTATTGGCAATATCTCTGTTTACATTTTATATATTATAAAAATTTAGATAATTTCAATAATTAGTACACTCAACATGATAGTTCGAGCAAAAATACTGAGAAATACATCAATTTAACAAATTCCGAACCGTAAATTTCTAAAACAAATTTGTTTTTTATTTTCGTTTAGGAAATCAATCGATATACAAAAATAATCTACATAAAATCTTGTTAGTGAATGCAGTACGTTCAATGCAAAGGATCGTAATACAATTATCGTGACACAATTGTTCTTTAAGACAAAAAGAAAAAAAAAACGCAGGCCATTTATGCGATGTCCATTGCAATCTTCAATAAGCTTTTCCGAGCTGTCACCGTCGGTGCCATTCTAATAGATCAAAAAGTAGGTTGACGTCGCGTCGTAATGCATTCCAGACGCGCATCGCGTCGCAACGTCACGTCCTAAGGGTGGCAATCCGGAAGGAAGTATGTCGACGTATTCCTTCACGGCGATTCGCAAGCATTAGCGATGAAGGGTCTCTCATCTTCCCTTTATTCGTCAAAGCAGCCTCTTACGAACTGGTGCCCCAGAAAAGTGGCACGCGGCCGCACTAATGACCCAAAGGGAGACCCGGCCGGCCATCCCGCACTCGCGATGGCCCTTCGCAGAGAAAGGGCCGCGAGATGGAGAGATGATGCAAGGGGAAAGTAAAAAAAAAAAAACAAAAAACAACGCGATTCGCCTTTCCGCGTACTAAACATTCATTAGCGCCGTTGGTGCTCTCAACTCTCCCTTCGTCCTCTTCGCAGAGCTCTCTCTTCAGTGCGAAGGTCTTCCTCTTCTACCTTCTTTCCTACACCTTCTTCCTCTATTCCTTTTCCTTTTCTTTCTCTTAGAGCAGTACAGCTTTTTGTCGTTTCTTCTCACTCGTTCTCTTTTCTCTGCTTTCTCTCTCTTTCTACCTTGCTGGTCTTATTCTTCTTCATCTCGCTTCATCGCGATGTATTCGCTTCCTCGTAAGCTGGTCCATTCTTCTTCCTCACTCGCTTGCTCTCCCTTTCTGCCATCTCTCTTCTCTCTGTCTCTTTATTCTTCTTGCCGGTTAATCAAACCGGTAGATCTACCTTCCCATCTCTTCCCTTCGTCATCGAGATCTATGAACCGGCGTGTTCGCGCTCACCATTCCAGAGTATACTTCAGAGTTCGTGAAGTTTCGCTCTTAAGATCAAAGACTTGGTTTTGAGAAGGTCGGGGCTTTTTAAACTGTATTTACGTCGTGCAAAGTTTGAAAGTGAAATTCGCGACCTCTACGAAACTAGTACCCCATTTTTAGAATTTCGATATAATTAATGGGGAATCTCGTCCCTAAAGAGTTTGTGGAATTCTTGACATATTCTAAAAAGAACTTTAGCGATTAAGTATAAATAAACAATCCAAAGATGACTTTTCACATAAGAAATTTAAATATAACTTTTTTTTAAAATCATTATCCAGAATTCTTAAGATAATAATAGCTTTCTAAAAAAGATTTTATTCTTATGAAAATTGAAAAATTTTTATCCAAAAAAAGAAAAAATTACTAGAACTCATTCATTTCGATATTTTATTAGTTCGAGTAATCGTTAAAAATCTTTTGAGGAAGTCTGTCTAGAACTCTGACGAAACATTTATTGCGTCTTCGATTTGTTTTCACTAACGCGACAAAAAGCCTTCATCCTTAATTAGGAAGCGTATGCGTAAAAAAGCGTTTATACGCCGGAGCGCAACGCTTTAGGACTTAAGGACGGCAGAACACTTTCGAGCGGTGACGAAAAGGGGCGATGGAGGGATCCCGTTTGGGCGTTAATTTCCTTTCGACCGTTGCTTTAGTGGCAATTAAACCGGACGATCGTTACCGCGTTTATAGACACCGAGTGATGCTGCCTAATAATACGCGTCGTACCCGCCTCGGGTCCTTTGAATGGAACTCTCGCCAGGATAATTAGAGATAAACCAAATTTATTCGCCGCGACCTAATTATTCGCGGCCAGCTTAATTAATGGCCGGATGCGAATCACGCTTGAATTGTCGAACCTAGTCGATCGTGAGCAAGCATCGTTCTATGATATCGTGAATTTCGGGAGATTAAAGAGATAACTTTCATTTTGACGTGCTATTATTAAATGAATGCTTGATTTGTGACGGCATCTTCATGTCACATTTCATGCAAATTTACACTATTAATATTAAATCTTTCTCCGGCATGGAGAAATTTGGTTTTAATATTTTAATATATTTTAGACACATAGTATAAAATTTGAAATTTCAATTTTTAATTCATATTAGATAAACGATATTTTAAAGAAGATTTAACGCGTAATGCAAAACTTGTTATCGATACATTTTTGCATTACACTTTATTATTATGCGCATTTTAAATGTCTCGCTATACCACAACGTAACTATTCGAACAAAGTATACATATTTCATGCTTAGAAAATAAATCTACGAACAGACAGAGGCAGAGAGAAATCTAAAGGAAAGACACGAATCGCGCCATTCGTTTGCCTTTAACGGCTGAAAATGAGGTGCAGCGTAATGCCGACTTGTCATGCGACAGAGCAGCAATTAAACTAGAACAGTCGTAATTCGGCGAATCGATTCGAGGCTTGCGCAAACGCTATTTATCCGAATCTCATTCAAAACACACCGAAAGAATTGGTGCGGCAGGATAGATGCAATTAGTGACCGGGCGTGCGTTTATTTCGCGGATATTGTACGTGTCGTAGCTCAAAATCGTCGTTTAAATTACGATGGGGAACACACCGATGGCACAGGAAAATAATAACGGTCCGACGGTCCGCGGATAACGAGATCATGCGTTTCACGCAAATAATCTAGTTAAAACATGTGAAATTTAACATTTCAAACGCAAAGAGGCGTTATAATGTTACGGCATGTTATATCGATAATGATAAAATTAATGTCGTAGGTTCTATTTAATATAATATGAATATAATCATTCTTCAATTACAACTCTTATCGACGTTATTCTTGACTAATTTTCCTCTCAATATCAACGATATTTTTATACATAGGATTTGTATTTACAAAACACAATTTTTTCCTAAGCAGATATGTTATATACTATACAAGGCAATGTAATATCATCACTTAAAGTGTCAGCGTTTTAATTACGTACTTAATGGTACACGTAGTACTTCATACGTTATGTTCATATAATTATTTCGATATTAGAATCGAACCATTTTACGAGCAGAGTTAACTTTTGTTCTAAAGAGGTTCAATTGGATTGTCGAATCCGAAATTGCAATGAAGTCCCGCAATCGAAAACCCAGCGGAAATATCGTTACCCCGCATCTTGCGCTTTCTTCGCACTTTAGTCCTTTTTCTGGCGCGTTTTTCCACCCCGACGGTGCTTCCGGGTCTTATCCCGTAGCTCGTGCACGGACATCTAATCGGAAAGGAGACGACGGGTTCTCGAAAATGGGTTCGTATTTTTTTTTTCCGCCCTCGCGAAAGCCAAAGTGCCGAAGATGGAGAACGGCGTGCCTATCTAAGAGCAAGGAGGGCGGGCTAAACGAAGAAGGGGGGGCCAATCAAGTCGGAACACACACACACACACACGTACAGTGGATTCGGAAACGAAGCAATTTCTCTTCTAGCCACGTTGCGCACTTTTACTCTCGCGACCTCTGCCCCTCCTACGCCCCTCGGCTTCCGACCGACGTCCCACACTCACGTTTACCACCCCCAGTCCGCCAGTAATCGACGTGCACGGTGGAATTTCTTCGGTCGCGGGCGAGAAAAGGGAATTTTCCTCGAGATAACGACCGGAGTTCTTCGTGAGGAGCACCCTTCGACGATGAGAACGAGAGACAGCGTGAGAGGGAGCGAGAGGGGCAGGCGGAGAAACCGGCCAACCGGCAAGAAAGCGAGACGCTCGCCATTAGCGCCTCCGTCCACAGCGTATAAAGGAGAGGAGAAACGTGCAGCGCGGCGGCGGCCATCGTATCGCGCCGAAGGGCGCACGCGAGAATGCGTGAAACGCATCGGGTCGAGGCACGATGATCCCCAGATGCCTTTGTATGGGCCGAGCACGCCACGCGGGACGTATCTTGATTTAGGACCGGGGATGCGCTTAGCGGCGGATGCGATCGCGACCGTGAGCCCCGAGCGTGCGGAAACGCGACTGTAGCGGGCAGAAGAAATAATTTTTCCTTCCGGTGGTTTATCGTTGCCGCGCGGGACAGCCTTGCTGACACCACAATGCTTAATTACACCTAATTTCTTTATTTATCTTAACTGTATTATGTATAATTAAACTCGTTCGTGTTTTGAAATTAACGCGAAATGGCGTGGATTCGACCGGAAATTTTCCACTTTCCGAGTAAGTAATTAATTTTACTTTTTCGGAGCAACGAGTCTAATCGTGTTAAAATATGTACGCTGGATCCTCGGCACGACGCTGCAGAAAATTTCGGTTGCACCCAGGCGTGCCTCGCGTGAAAAATTCCGGCTACGCCAATGTAGGCTCATTTAGGTACAACTCTTAATTAGTGCCGACTCGGCGCAACGGGAGGCGCAGTTCCGATGACTTACGTGAGGCGCGGGAAAAACGACGTCGGCATCAGACGCGGAATGCCGGGTTCTCCATGTACGACAGTAAGTTTCGTGTGTGCGTCATAACCGTGTAAACGTATATTATATCTGTCTTCACATCGCACCTGTCAAGCTGGAGCTTGAGATACCCGCGGACGAGCGATATACCGTTCATTAGGAAACGAAGTCCGCTCGCCGCTCAAAACTTTTCAGCCTTTTCCCCCTTCCGATCCGTTCGTTAATTATTATCCCTTGAGAAGGATTACGTCTCTCATTATATTTCATAATAATGAATTAGTAAATTAATAAGGGGACTCACAAGCCACGGAACTAACAAGCGGTGTGAATGTAATAAAATTAGATCAGTTTGTGGGCTACTGGACCGCTCTGCAAAAGTCGTCCGCTTTTACAGCTCGCGGTGCGCCCCGTCGATCGATCTATCGGACCTATGAAATTTCCGTGAAATCCCGGCGTAGAATTTTCCGCGTAACTTTTACGCGGCCTGATTGGCGTTAGCCAATATTCGATGGAGAAAGAGTGGCTGCATTCTCGGCGACCGCCGTTGGAGCCGCGGCTTTCGAAAACTTTCTCGTCGCGTCCGATAAAAAGTTCGAACCGCGAAGTGACGAGAGGAGGAG
>VBVQ01001331.1:0-36641 GCA_011636635.1 Tetramorium simillimum
AATCATTACAATGAATTTGAAAAAGTTTCACATAGGTAGCGATATTGACTAGGAGAGTCACTGAAGAACCACCTTAACAAAGTCAAATAAAATACTAGGTATGATAATTCAGAATAGTTATCATACTAATTATCAGACTAAAATATTATCAACTCCACGCATATATATATATATACATAATGTGCCATCTATTGCCAGTCATTGAAATACTTATAAGCTAATAATAAGAAAGATGATTCATCTTTGTTTTTATTTCTTTCTGATGAGAATTGATTTTTGATGAGATAGATTTCACTGATTTTCACGTGAAGTGGTACCGATGTATCATTTACATTTGTTCAATTGTTTATTCTTTTGTGATCGTATTAGAATTTATTTACTGTAATGTAATGTAACATTTCTCGGTAAAACGTTAAAAACAGTATTGATTAGTCTTGTAACGCGTTAATATAATAATCATGAAGAGTCCTTATGAATATAAGCACTTCAAGTAATTCTTGCCAAGATATTTTATATCTGACAGGACATTTTATAAAGAAAATTAAGTCATGTATCTCGAAAAATATTAGCGATAGAAAAAGAGTTAGAGATTAAAATCTCTTGGTCCCGTAGTCACTATTACACAGACAAAAGTCAAATAGATTGTTTTTAATAACAAGGAAACATGTATAAGTTTACAAATATTTTTTTAAATAGGAAATTTTTATAAAAACATTACAGTACACTTTTTTAAAATAAATTGTCTCATAAAGGCTAAGACAGTCATGCTTATGCTTTAAAATCAGAAGCCAATTATTTTTAGTTTTCAGGGAAGTCTTTTGAGAAATCTTGTAAAGTTAGTAATTCTGAATATTTAAGCTACCGATCAAAGGAGAATTTCCTTTTATGTCAATAAGAAATAATTTTTTTATTGTGATTCTCTTCTATATAGAAAATTCTTTTAAATATTTCTATAGATTATTGGAAAGAGAATTGTGTGATGTGTAAATTGATGTATAATGAAACAGGGCACTCCAGGAAAAAGATACTGCAATGAGAATTATAATATTATCAAAAAGAATACTCTGCAAAAATTTAATAAAAACAAGTTGTTTTTCTAAAACCAGGGTGGGAGCTTTTTCATCTAGAGTTTTTCAATAAATTGCAATGAATTCAAAAATGGTTTTCTCCTCTAACTCTTTTTCTATTCTTAAAGCTATTCAATATACATAACTGGTTTCTTTTTGCAAAACTACTGTGTATGTACGTTTATAAAGAAGACACAATAAAACAGTATATATATATATTATATATATACACATATATATATGTATATATTTAATATACATATACCTATTGCTTGCGAAATACATTCATCTTTTTTTCTCGAAAATTTTCTTGTTTATGTGTTTGTATCGTCTACTTCCAATTGTGTATGGAGTATATGCGCGCGCGCGTTTCCTTTCTATCGAACAAGTTCCGTCGACGGATCGTGCTATCTAATTTGACATAAATATCGAATTCACAGAATCAGCTTTGGTTGCATCAACGGCATCAGATATAATTAGATAAAGAATCCTGTATTAGCGATTATTATTTTACTTCATATCGATCGTTTATATTATAATTCTACGATTAATTTAGTTTGACAAAATTTTAATCCATAACAGTATCGATCCATATTAATGAAACCAATCTCTTTAGATGAGAAGATCTATGAGAGATCGTGCTTTAAAATACATGTAAGAGGATACTTTTCCTGCAAAATCTCTTTAACATGAATAGAACATTTACAAGTACAGTCTCTTGCGGCGCATTAAGCCCAGAGCTGACCAAGTCGTAATCGTAGCCGGATTTTACCCCACGTTGGTTTTTATGAATTTTTCTTCAACATCTCGAGTGGTGACTGAATATATGTATATGTATATGTATATTCACATGGCATTTTAAATTGCTCGTTAATGTGGTTACGCGAGCGGAAATCCAACAACTTATTTTAATCGTGGCGATATGAATCCATGTTAAGTACACGTTTCGCGTAGATATTTCGCGATTTATGTCCATTCATCAAGTCGTCGTTCTTGCGTCGCTCGCAATGTTTTTCCTTTCGGCCGCAGAAGCGATCTCGTGGCGATAAATCATAATCTTGCAGCATGTTGGAGCACTTTATTGAAGATTTCTCTTGATATTTTTTCAGGCGGAATATGAGTTCAAGTCGGTTCAGCGAAACGATTCTTTTAGCTTTCGTGGAAGTCACGTGTCTGAATCACTCTTCTACTCACGCATCACGGAATCGAATCGCTCGCTCCCGGCGCGGCCCTGTTCGGGCCGTCGTGTGCCGTCACATACCGCCGCTGGGGAGGCCACTTCCGGTCGCGCATACGCCGCCGTCGCTGCTTTGACTGACACTGCTGTAGCTCACGTTACTCGCCTGCCCTCCCGTCGCCATACTGGTGATGTACTGAAACAAAATTATTACAATTAATACTTTCAATGTGATTTGCCATTAAGAATGATTCACCGCCACCGAGAATCGAAGTAGTACCAAGCAGGTTTTACACGTTCTGCAAGTGCAAACTTGCAAGTGTAAACTTGCTGTGTTCTCCTACAGTTCTCTAGAAACATATATATGTATGTATCCTCCGATTGGGGCAGAAATAGATTTTCGATAACTGGCAAAGCAGCGAATTTACACAGACAGAATTTTGCGTCCGGCTGTTCCGATTGTTCGTGCTTTAGCATTACGTTCTACCTTTGTCCTCCGTGAATACACATTTTTTTATCTCTTATTCTGGGCATTAACGTGTCCACCGATTGGCGAGTGCTTAGTGCGTGAGAAACGAAAAATAGTGGATTATTATATTGACATGTGTGGTAGTATAAATATGTAACAGTTTAGTTTGTCTTGCGATTAAGATAACTCGACACGTCACGTGTCAAGTGGCATCTCACAATAAACCTCGCCGTTCCATTCTGCCTTTTACTGCTATCGCGAAATCATAATAGTTTCGATAATCATAATAGCACGTACCCAGTAAACACAAAGTAACAATAATGTAACGTCAATATAATAATTTCCCGCTCAACAATATAACTACACGGTTTTGTATATAACAATTATATTGTAGAAAATTGTAACATTGACGTTACATTACTGTTACTTTGTGCTTACTGGGTAGCTGCGTCGCGCGCAGGTATTTTCTTAAAAATTCCGTGTTTGTCTTCCGCGAAACCCGGGAGCACTTTTCGACCGACGGGACGGCCAGAATTGTTCCTCTCCTGTCGTCGTCCTAGGAACAATCGATCCATCGGCTTCGGCTCAAACGCAACCAATCTCTCCGCGCTCGTTGCTTCCCTTTAAAGGTCGCCACGGATCAGCGACAAGCTTTACACTTCACGCTCATACCCCGTGTACACATGGCTTTGCGCCGAATCGTGCGAATAGTGCGGTCGAAGAGACAACCCCAGGCTGAATAGGGAGAGGGTCTAGGTGGTTAAACGGTTTTTCGATAGCTCTTGGCCGTAAAGCAAATCATTCGATATTCGGCCAGCCGTGAAAAAAATGCCACCGCAAATGCGACGCGAGTCGACTTTCAAATTTACAGTTTATATCGACAAAGTGAATGAAGTGGGCAAAACGGACAAATAGATGTTACGTCCACGTCCGTGGACGTTACACAGTTTTCACCTCATTCGCGCTCTTTTTCGCCTTTAAACGAGATAACATGATAACGCTGTGTTGCGCGGTAATTGACGTTTACGCGAATGTAATTAACAGTGTGTCTGTTAGAGAGAATTTTGTATGTGTTTATCGTGAATTTGAGAGGCAACGTTACAGGTTGAGGCATTACGTTACGAGTTTACGCGATAATTCACGGAAAAAGCAAAGTTTCGCGCGCTCGTTTTATCCTTCGTCCTGTCTCATCCCATCTCATCTCATGGGATAGTGACCGCATCAGAGTTTTCTCGTTTGTTCTATCGGGTATTGAATTCCCCAAGGTCAAATGATGTTCCTTATTTTTGTCTTCTCCCACTTTTATCCGATATATCCCGTGTCCGCGACTCTCCTTCTGGTAGCACGACCGCGAAACTAAAAGTATCTATGTAGGTTATTGGAGATAGCACGAGGTCGCGCGTTTATTTTAGATTTTTCAAACGCGGACATATATCAATTTTGCCTTCTATTCAGGATATAATATCTTGTCCTTTGCTATTTATATTTCCTGGAATTTTATGTAATTATATGTATGTATGTATGTACATACATATACATATGAGTAACGGATGATTTATGATCATCATGTGTTTATCACCATCTCTCATCGATCCTGCGTCGTATCCTTCAATACGTGAATGTATAATGTTGCATAAGTATAAGCTTCCGGCAATAAAAACTATTTCACAAAAAAAATTCAATATTTTAAATCATACGTTCGCACTCGAATTGTTTTCATTTCAGCGTATCGTTCGTATTGAAATATGAAAATTAGGCAATATTTTTGCACTCGAGGAAGTAGTTTGAATGAAAAGTTGAACGCGTCGTAGGATTATGAGCACTGTTGTTGTCGTTTCTAATATCTGCACAGTCACTTGTGTTTTTTTATGTGATCAAACTTTTACGTCTTTCAAGCAGCGCGCTTTATGGTTTCTGATCATAGGCGGACGTTTAGAGAGAGGCATTTCGTTCGAAATATATAAATATGAATATAAATATAAATATAAAAACATAAATATGCGAGATCTATGAAAATATCTAGAATATCCGAGATTTTATATTATAGAATAAATAAAATAATATTTGGGACCATCAATTTCACAACGCAGGGAACGTTATAAGAAAAATAAATCGGAAGAAAAATAAATATACGCGTATTTTTTATACTCAATTTTTATACTCAATTAAAGTTCCGATTTATTATTATAAGGAGATAAATTATATCTCTTTCACCAATTAAAGATTACTGTCGCGAAAAACTGTGTTTGTTCATTTTGCAGTTACTTTTTAAGTTGTGATTTTCTTTCATGTTCGCAATGACAACAGTCGATATTGAATAAATCTACAAGATATCAAACACACGCATTCATTCTATTATTACAGCTGCACACATATATTGTATACTTCGATAGAAAGTACTCGGAAGAAATCGTCTGTAAATTGAAATTAAAAATGTAACATCACTCTTCAAACAAAACTATGAAAAATAAATAACGAGGAAAATATCTACAGCAAGAAGGTGCATCCTTAGATAGTGTACAGTGCCATGTGCAAGTGCGTGTTTAAGATAAGTGTTACATTTACTAGTAAAGACATACCGAGAGTTTTATATTCTATGGGAATGCGTTGATATTCGTTGATGTTCGTTGATCTCTGATATTTATATAAGGGTCTTGGAAAAAAAAACGGATCAAAGGATCGTGATTACTTGGAAATCAATCGCTAAACTATGTACTGATTTATCTATGTTGCATTAAGGACGAAAGGAAAGCAATATAAACTGAAATAAAGAAAAGGTCTCGAGGAATTTCACACGATCAACGATCGACGACCAGCTCGCGATGATATTCCGTTGTTAAATGTAGGTTTGCTCGCCGGAATTTTCTCGACTTCCCCGTACATGATGAAGGGAATACGCGGAGTAGTACCGTCCGGATGCGAATTTCTGAAAAAAGGAATATACTAGGATACGATCTAATAATTCGGCGTTAATAGTGCCCTGTTGTCCGAATCGTTAAGATTGTGATAGAAGATACGTGACACGCCGTTTCCTTTCAGCATTCCTATTGATGCTCATTCAATTCGAGTAGAAGACATACACATTTCCGTTATATTATCATGTCAGCATACATTAACCGGATTAAAACTATAATACGGGCAATGTATCCTAAACATTAAAAAAAATGCAAAATTGCTATTGCATGCGTAATTATATACGATACTATATATGAAGGAAACTTTCATTGGTACGTTATTAACGATATATCTCTATAACGATGTATCTCTATAATACACCGCATGTTTTACTGTAAAATTACAAGTACGTACTAGTTAACATCTATGTTACAATACTATTATCATTAACTCGGAAATTGTTTATTTTTCTATCTCTTTATGGCAAATTAGTTCAAACATTAATTACAGTAGCAAAACTTTTAATATTCGACGTGTACACTTTTTTAATTAGTTTAATATTTACAGTACAGTAGGAGTTTATGCGCAAATAAATTACATTTTTATTAAAATGTGTACAGTTTTTTCGACATCTCTTGATGATATAAACTATGAGATATTTATTTACGTTATACTTTTCCTTTGAATCAATCGTTTCTATCCTGATCATTTCAGCATATATCTTTTTCTATTTCTGTATTCGATATTGTTTTTATTTGTGAGTAAAAAATACCTTCATAATTTCATTGCTTATGCAAGGGTAATTTATGAGGGGCACTAACGCTAGATAAAAAACGCTAGGCAAGCTTGTTGTAATATTAAATAGAAATGGATCCAAATTAAAAATTAGTTTTAGGTCCATGGCCATGCCATTTAACATTCTAATGTTGCTCTGCATTAATAATATTTATAAAAAAAAGGTAAATGTAATGTAATTGTAATTTAAATATAATTTGAACTCACCTGGCTTGGTTTACATCTGAATGCTGGTTGATATCGCCGTTTCATTCGTCTGGGACAACAGTAACATAGAATTCTGACGAAAGCTCTGAAACAAAAAAAAATATGATACACGTTTCAATGTTAACCAAATTGCGAACGGTACGATGAGATTATGATCATCTGAGGAAAGTATTTTTATTTGCATGAATTTCTGTGCTTTCCTCATATGACCATGGACCGCCATGCAAATTAATACTTTAATCAGATTTGTGCTATGCGACGTAGACAAGTGCGTTTGTGCAATGTCACGATGCAATGTCGTGACGCCAAGTGTGGCTTTTAACGCCAAGATTGCATGACTGCTACATTTTTTCAAGTATCGTATGTACGAATATTTGCATAAAGGCCATGGCGATGAAAGTGTAACATGCGATCAATGCTCGCATGTGTGCATTACCTCGTTTCGATACACTACAGTGCAATAGAATTAAAAATCTTTTTTAATCTATTAATGCGTTCCTTATAATTGGTACGTAATTTTGAAGGTTCAGAGGTTTTCGCCTCGACGATATAATTTAATGATTTCTAAAAATTGTATATTTGTACATATCCCTTTTACGTTACGTGTGTAGGACGCGTAATGCAACGTATCGATAGCTGTCCGGATAAGTAGCCCGCGTCGCTAAATGGATGATAAACAGATTATCTTTCTGGTGAGTACGGACGTAGCATTACGCGATATTTACATTATGTGATCCATCTAGAATATGTTATTATCATTTTCGCGAATCGAATATCGGAGTATTACTCGGCATCGCTCGGCCTCGCTACATTTCAAAGTGATTATTGATGCAGTACGCGCAACGACTGGGTAACGTGCAAGTGTCCAGGCATCATGGATAATATTAAATTGGACACGTTTGGCTTTTTTCGGCCACGAGATTTTTCGCCACGTCGCGTCGTGTTTACGATGCTGATATCCATTGCCTTCGTTACTGTGGTGTCCGCAGGACGTGTGACCGATGGATCTGTTATCTCGAAAAAATTTATGGACTACCAAAATGAGCGTGACGACGTATCCAAGTACTTGATACCTTGTATGGCGTCATTTATCGAAGAATATTTCGAATATCCGGATCGAATATCATTCTTTCAACCGGATACGCTGCAAGACCATTCCGTTGTCATAAAATCATTAATGAACAAATTATATATTCCAAACGCTATTTATACACTAAATGTCAGTCTGATAAATATAGTGGAAACATACGACATTCTGACGACGAATGTTGTTATTCTGTCAGAGAGCGGAATCGCTCTCGAAGCGAATGATTCCTCCTTTATAAATTACTGCGAGCACGATTGCAATTTTATAATAGTGCTAATGAATCTGTTCAACGATGAAGAAAGCTTCCTGACAGAGGCTGGGACGCTTGTACAACAAATGTCACTGCGATCGATTTTCAAGCTGGAGATATTGGCGTCACTCGGCGATTCGGTTCTGCACGCCAGCACCCTTCCGGTCCGGACCAACGAATCGTTCGCACTTGCCGAACCAGCACTTTCAGGCAGATGTGAACAGCAAGGTACTGCAATCCGATGGCAGTTCTTCGCAAATAAAACGAAATCGTTACTCGAGGCCAGTACCATAGACGCGGCAATGTTCGATAACTTTCCATTCGCGATTTTCGAGAACGGCACCAATTATTTCGGTGGAGTCGAAGGCTCGATGGTGGAAGAAATTGCACGTAGTATGCAGATTAAACTGAACAGGGAGACGATTGAAATGCACGAGACTACGATGCAAAACGAGATATATCTGAGACTTCATAATCGGACCAACGATATAATTTTCGGTGGTCTCTTGTGGGATTTTAGCCAAACAGTGGCGTATTTGACTTGTTACGGAATGGTGCGTGTTTCATGGTTAATTCCAAAAACGGACAATATTTCTCTAAGTGGCTTGATAACTCCATTCGGTGCGAAGGTTTGGTACGCTATAATTTGCGTTCTGATCGTCGGTGGACTTGTGAGACTACTTTTTATTCGTGACATTACATTTTTGGATATCACGGGACTGATTTTATGTACAGTAGTGACTCAGCCGACGGGACATTCCAACAGAATTCTATTCATATCTTGGACTATATTCGGTTTCTTCATTACGCAACTTTATTCAGAATCATTGGCTAGTTCTTTAATTGCAAGTTCGGACGCACAGATGGAGACTATGGGGGAATTAGCTTATTCAGGGCTAATGGTAGGCGGGACTCAGCGATTTGCGGATTTGTTAGAAACGCCTGATAAAGTTGTCATGGATGATCACGGTGAACGAATAATTCATGAGAAATTTATTATTCTTGAACGACATGATTATAGTAAACGGTTCTTGGATCTCGTCGAGGGAAGAGATACTGGAATAGCTCTTCTCGCGATGCTGAATTTGACAGATAGTTATTCTTCTACCGTAGGATACGCTCACATTATGAAAGAGACTGTGGGCAATTATCCGTTATCCTTCGTCACACGGCAAGATTTTCCATATTTAAAAGAATTTAATTTCAAGATTCAACTACTCGTTCAAGCTGGTCTCGTTGAATTTTGGTCAAACATGGCAATGTTAAACCAAAGTTATTTTAAAACGGAAATTGAGGAAGACAATTCCAAACTTCTAATCGATGATATCGCACCAGCCTTTCTTCTTTTGATGATAGGATGGCTTGGTGGATTCTGTCTGTTAATTATCGAAGTTATTTTTTATCCATCCAAATGGCTTCTATAAATTCACTTTTAAACACTTTTATATGTATAAACAAATGACCTGTTTGATCTATCTTACAAGTGTTGCAAATTTTTAATTCCATACGTAAATGTATCTTATTAATTATTTTGCACTGTTGTTTGTTGTCCTTCCTATTTAATATCTCCGCTCAATAAGTTTGTGCGATGCTTTAGTCTTTGAAATGCGATGGAATATATCGTAAACATCGTAATTTATTGTTTACTGTCTGTACAACGCGTGACGAGCCTTGTGAGAGCATTTATACACCAAATACATTTTCTATTTGTTCTTTCGCGATCATTACATTGTGAATTATGTTACAACATTCAATATATTATATCTATATGTATATAGAATATCTCAAGTCTGTCATATCTCTTTTTTATGGTTTTCTATTCTAAAATAAACCTTTTTATAAAGAATTAATATGTCTACATCTTATCAAAACTTTGGTGTCCAATATTAAGCAGTTTTGAACAAATGTTAACAGACGTTTTATAATAAGATTACCTCGATTGTGTTAAGATACGAAAAAAGAGAGAGTATGTATAATTTCATTTATCTACTCGTATAAAATGACTTTGAATCGATATCTCATTTTACTTTAATTAGACCCATTATGGGTCGATATTGCTAACGTTTGATACTTTTTCAGGACATCTTTATCACATATTCTGAAAATTTTTCTCGATTATACGATAACTACCTTGGCTCATTAACCGTTCATAATAAGTCTATCGAGATTCCGCGGAATATTTAACCACGTCTCCCAGATAAAATAGCCCCGCAGCGAGTTAATTAGAAAAGTTCCCGGCTAATTTCATTAAACCTCTCTCTGTTTAGCTTGCCGAAGGAGGTAAAACTTTAAGAGGTGAGATGTCGATTTTAAAATTTACGTAACGATATTATTGACTATGATCTATTACGTAGGTAAAAGGTTTTCATATTTATCAAATAATGTTTGTAACAATTACAGCAATCACAGTTGAAGTGAAATTGTTGCCAATGGCTTCAATACATTTCTTACTGATTAAAAAAATATATTTTAAATTCCAAACAAATCTTGATAGAAAAATAACAAATCTATACAAATAATTTATGTTTCTTTATATGTTCTTGCTTGTAATACATAATACAAAATGTTATGATTAGCAATATGATATAATATCAATACAAATATAATATAATTTTCATCTGCTTTCTTCCGCCTTTGTTTATTATATTATATTATATATATTATATTACAATATATCAAAAGTTTATAGTGATAAATATAATTGATTGAATAATAAAATCTTAAAAAATTCGAAATGTCTTTAAATAGAATTTATAAAGAAATAAAGAAGCATACAAAATGTTAAAGTACATTTCGCAAGATACTTTTTCGAAATTTCCGAGATAAAAATGTTTTTAGATTAAATTTTGTTTAAAGACTAAAAAAACATTGATGATATTTAAAATAAGTATTATATATGTTATTTTAGAGATACTCGTTTGTGTAGCAATGATAGTTCTGTAAAAGAAAATGTTATTTCTAATAATTTAAGTATCTTACTGATTACTTACTAAACTCTGAGTTGCTTACTATCTATGATCGATACGAGGTATTTTTTAGGTATGCTTTGTTATTCATGTTTCATGAAACATTTAAAAACATTGTTTTTTAAATTTATTACTCCGTGTCGGATTTCGTATTTGATTAAATGTGATATCGTAATGCTTACTCAATCCTGCGTACGATTGATCGTTATTGGATATTTCAACGATATTTGCTTTTAAAGAATACGTTTTTCTGATGAAAATATTATACAATACAATACTGATATTACTACATTAAAAAATTTTAATGTTAATTATTTCTCGCACTGTTATAAAAATATTAATGCTTTCACATTAAACCAATTAAAAATTAATTATATGCTGAGAACTATATGAAAATATATGTATATTGCTTATGTAAGATTTCCATTTTGAATGCAACACCCAAAAAAAGTACTTTACATTCAAAGTGACTTTTGCTATCTTATATTCTAAGCTCACTGTTTTACAGCAAACGTATTCCTCTTTCAATAAAGTGAAAAATATTTCTTTCTATCTTAAATACTCTTGTTTACAATATTTTTCTCTTGATTTCAGAGGAATTCTCTTGAGATCAAAATAAGAGTAAAATCCTCTATAAATTGTAAAATTTAAAGGATTCCATACGTATATCAAAATTATTTTTTTTTTTTGAATGAATTTTCTACTATTACTGGCCAATATTCGAAACAAATGTGGTGCAATATATATGTATAAATATATATATATATATATACTTTGTTTTTAACTTAGAAAAAAATATTTAAGTATTTATTTCTGTGTACACTTTCGAATCCATTTAATATTATAATAAGTTATTGAATGTAAATTTTGAGTATATATGTATGCAATGAAATGTATAATTTTGGCAATTTCTAATGAAGAAAATAAAATTACGAAAAAGCATATGAGTATATTTATTGTATATGTATTATATATATGTATATATATTATATATATAATGTCAGTTTTTATCATTTCCATACGTTAATGCATTAACAGCATAGAAAGTGATTCTTTTAATTAACACGGAAAAGAAACGAGAAGGAAGAGAAACAAGTTAATTTTACTTTTTTTGTATCATAAGACTATTATACCATCGAATTACGGCACGACGTTATTCCGCGGATTTTGTGAGAGGAAAAAATCTAAAAGTAAGACGGCATCGTTAATCAGAGCGAATCCAAGCATGATTTCCGGTCATCGGGTCGATATTGACGACAAAACGAACCAAACTGCGGACGAAAGGTCTCGTTCACTCGATTGGCGCGAATGCTCGTGTAATCAGCTATTGGCGTTGAGTTTACGTTCTAATGACAGTGAAACGTGTGTCGAATGCATTTCTGCTGGAATGCAATCGGACTGGAGCGCACGACATACCACACCGGAAATCGATGACTATGTCACGGCATTATAATGAATATCAGCATAACAAATCTTTTGATTATCTTGTAAAAGATGTTTTACAGCGATTTCAAAAAACCATTCTACCATTCTACCATTCTACCATTCTAATAGAATATATCAACTAAATAGAATTAGCTAAATTAATTAGATGCTAAATTGCAGCGATCTAGAATTTAATATATTGGTGTGTTTTATAAATTGCTATTTGTGATAATTAATTACAAATTTAAACGCTTTAGACATTTAATTTATAGGTAGTACAGACAATGAAAAATGTTGCAAAAGCAGTTGCTGAAGAAAAAACTAGAAGGAAAAAAAACGAGAGCGCTATCTGCAAAAGTTTGAGGATTAATCGAGCTGATGAAATTTATATTTCGCGCATTATTCGGAAGAATTCCGGTAGCAGACAGAAGAGAATGAAAAGGCAGCACAAATATATCGAAATACGCAGTAAATATGTATACAATCTGATATCCGGTGAAGAGTGGTGTGGGGCTAAATTGATTTGCTCTTTTAAGATTCTACGCATTACGAAAACGTGTAATCAAAGCCGAACCAAAGTTCATAGAGGAGTAAATTGAGATAACGGACTTAAGAAGGAGAAGTAGGGAGTCCAAGAACCATAGGGTGAGTTCCGCAGATTTACGGCTACTGCTTACCAAGCCTGTTCTGGTGCGATTTTACCTTCTTCTACCCTTCGCTCTCGTTCCTTCCCTTTTCAACTTATTGCTTTTAGTCAAACAATCGAGAGTCTCTTCGTTTTTAGTAACAAGTAATGGTCAGATATATACAGACGTTTTGGCGCCGGATGCGAGGCGACGCGACGTCTCGACGATGTTGAATCCAAATCTTGGCGACTATGCACTGCGTCATTTATATGGATTTCGCTTTCATTTTTATCTTTTTTTTCGCGACATGGATATTCCGCATCGTTGATCACAAAAGGACTCGTTAAGGAAAAGTCAATTACTTAACAAGACCTTGGCATATTTTCAGTTTTAACTCGTATTAAGATACAACGAATTCGTGTATACTTAGAAACCTAAATAAATTGTGCAGTTTAACCGTCGATTATACACGTACAATTTTGATAGACTAGATATTATTGATTTATTGACTTTGTAAAGAGCGAGTTAGTAGCGTATAACATGAGGGATGGTATCCAAACTACAAAAAGTGATAAACTAAACTCTGTATCTTCTCTATTATACAAAGAACTTAGCTATGAAACGTGTTTATTTTTTCACTCTTTTTGTGGGTTGTGAGTTTATATTCTGTTGCATCTCGTAATATGTATAATATTTGCCCTTTTCAGTTGCACTTTTATATTAAATGAAAATGATAAGAGAGAAATCTAGATTTTTATCGCGCTGATAATTGTTGACAATATTTTGACAATAGTATAACATGTATTTTTTTTATCAAATAATAATATAAATATAAAGGCTCAATTATTAACAAATAATTTAAAGTATAAAGGGCTATGAGTCAATACTGGATGTTCGTGTATAAGAGTTTTATTATCAATTAATATGAATTACAAACGTTTCGGTCTACAATCAAATAATAAATTTTTGACTGTTTAAATTGCAAAAAGAAACAATTGTTCATGCAGTTTTGTATAGTACTCCAGTTATTTTTATTGAAATTTGATTTATGTTTCTTTTATTTATTATAAATAAATTGTTATAAATATTTGACAAATTGCAATTATTATAATGTATGCTTATTTTTGTTTTTTTTTTTCAAGAATTTAAAACGCGCAACATATTTTCCTTTCGATCAATCAGAATATATAAGTATGAATCAATATCAATATCAGTATCAGTATAATCAATAAAATTAATAAAGAAATTGTCCTCAATTTTATTATCAACAAACACTGTGCTTTTATTCTATTTCTTTCATCATTGCTATGGCATACACAAATTACATGAATTCTTAGTGACTAATGCACACAAATTTATATTGGCCGTATTAGATGCTGAATAAAAAAATTAGATATTATTTGAAAAAAGAAATGTGATTGATGTCGATTATTTAAGAAACAACAATGAAAAATCGACCGTTTCCCGATTTCAGAATGCCTTTATGAGATTGGTGACCTAGTTTCGCTTAGTCTATCAGAATAATAGAAAATTGTCTGCTATTTTCCATTCTTTTTTCGTTTTCTTTGAAATCCACATAAATCTTGATTTGTATTTTTTTTTATTCAATCATTTTCAACATGTCAACAGTTTCACTTTTTTAAATCTCGATATTGCAATTTATTCCTTTGAATCAACTATCTTGATAACGCATATAACGCCAAATGTGAATATATTATAATAATATATATATATTATCATATGATACATTTTCATATACGAGATAAGGTAATTGTGCCAAGTTGAGAGAAGCAAATAACTTTGAGATGTAATATCGTAGTTAAATGCAGTTTTATACAACGAATGTTACCGCAACAACCTTTGTGCGTTGTCATGGTTTATCACGGATTATTTGTTGGAACACACTAGACTTTTTTTAATGTCAGCTTATAAAAACGTAGAGAGACAAAGTAGCGTTGACAGAGAGATGAAATAATCCACGCAATATACAATGCGAAATAAAAGTTTGAAAATGTGAAATTTGAGATTATGAACTCGGGGAGGCCGATTACTCTTCTGGTTTCACACAGTAATGTCGCTTTTGTTTGAGTGTGACCAATTCATACGTTTTACGATTCAAAGTTTTTATCTTTTTAGACGACATGAATGTCATGATTTTTAAATTCTTGCATAATTTAAATGTTGTTTCATTTACGAATTAATTTTTCCGCTGTTCTGAGTGTACTTTGAGGCTCGGTGAAATCTTTTTTATTTCATTTATCTTTTTATTTCTTATAATTTCTATCGTCATGGAAAATCTCGGAAGAATCCACATTTATTCTAGCTGAAGCGGAACGGAACGTGTACTTACATTCGCATCCTCTGTATACTTGTAGAAACTTTTAATTACATCATACTCGAAAGGTCTTCGTTAATTTAATGAGAAACTCTCGCGCACGAATTGTCCTTCGCAAGATAAACAAGGACTCGTGGTAAATTGCACGTTAAAAATTTGATCGATTCAAACTTTCATCGAACATCAAGCCATTTTGCCATTTAATTGTGTGCAGCAGAATTAGTAGAGTAATGTAATCTCACGGTTGTGATTATATTTATAGTATATCTTCATCAAGATAGAATTCGACTTTATTAAATATGGTAATCGTTGTCGTTTGACAGAATGAAGGTTTGTCACGATCTTGGGCGTTTACCTAGGTAATATATATTATCTGTAATTTTGTATTGTATATTAAAGCTATTGGAAAAAGGATTATCTAGACTCTGTCTAAACGGCTCTAATTATAATTACTCGACCCGCGCGCGGAGGTGTATATGTAGGAAACGTGGGACATGGATCAATGCGAGTCGGGTTGGGACCCAGATTCTTTCGTTCCGATAAAACGGCTACTTTGCCATCAATGAGCAGCGTTGATTCGTCGTCTTCGTTACCCTCGTCGCCATTGTCGTGAGCTCGGTGTCCTTTAGAATCGCCGACTTTTTTTCGCGTATAAAGTCACAATTATTCCTTTTATTAATATCCGCTTGTTTGGAACGATCGAACTATCCATTTTACGACCTAGAAGATAGGCCCTCACAGCCTTGTATACCATAAAGAAAGCACGCGGTCTATTGATTTTACATTTACCTGTATGCATGGAGTAAATATCCGTGAAGCGTGATAGTTACACGTGGGATTGCTGTACACAACGTCGTTTGGCGTCAGCCAAACCGTATCGGATCTATTCAACGTCAGCGTTACATCGCCCCCATCGAGTAGCGTAATTTGCTTCGCACGCGATTCGCGATTTAACATGCGAACATGTCCACATGGTGAGACAGATCAGTGCGTTAATCTATTGCTCGCTGTTTGCAAAAACATTGTGTACAAGCGCAGCTTCTTATTCCCGAAATTTCTCCAGATATCAACTCACAACAAATGCGTTTACTTTAATTATCGAATATTATATATTATAATTTATAATATTTCTACCGATGACGTGTGCGTTGCAGTGACAGTTTTTCTCTTTATAGCTCATTAATTTATCAAAACTTTTTATGCTTTTCTCTTTTAATTTATTGTATTAGGCATTAATATTTTATGAAATATGTATTTATATGTTAACGTTAGTTAATGTTGCAAAGAATATAAATTAAATAAGTTTAACCATTTTGCTTATTATTATCATATATATTATATTTTTGTTCTATAAATACATATGTATACGTATATAGAGGTGTTTCAAGCCGAGTTATATATCTGGAGACCTAGCGTAAAGTAAGTAAAGAAAACTGTAAAGAAAATTCTCAATTGCCGTAGCTGCTATTAAGTCGAGAAGATATTTAAGATGATGAATGCTTTTCACGAGTACCTTTTGGGTAGCGCTCGTAGAGGCGAGAGAAGAAAATACCGGACCGTTCCGGAAACTTCAGGCTCATTTCGCGCGGACGAATAAAAGTAATTTGCTAAAGGGTCTTCGCCTAATCCACCCACAATCCCGCTAGCCAAATTCTCTTTTCCTGTCTTCGTGGAAAATCCCTACCGCGTATATACGCCCTACTGTATATACCCGGACTATATATATATATATACATACGTTTTAAATGGAGATAGCTCCGCGTAGTAGACTTAAAATCGATCTGCAATCTCACGAGTATTCTTTTTTTCGGGTTTTTCTTCTCACCTCGAAAATTATCCTCATCGTTGGTGGTGCGCTCGATAACGTACTCCGTGTACGTAGTTGGTTGGTATGACGACTTGGAGGGAACGGGACTGATATTCGCATTAGGATAACGGTGACAATCGGGTAATGTCGGGTAATGTCAGCGCGTGATGATTGATTGTAAACTACATGCCGCGCTCATAAATCGGTGCGTGATAGTGACATGTAAGCACGTTAATACTCCAGTACTATTGTCGTATTATATTTGCCATATGTGCAGAATGGAACGGATGAAGATAGTGGTAAACTGGATATATATGTACATATCTATCATTTTAGCAGTATACGTAATTAAAGAGACGGATGTAGCGTCGTGCAGCGACGTAGGTACGAATTCGCTCGTAGAAAAACGCGACTTTCAAACGCGTCGGAAACTCCAGCACGTCGCCGCGCGTATATGACATAATAATTGAAAAGATTCGATCGTCGCAACGCGTCGCAACGCCCGTCAATGTACATGCGTTAATACAAAAGACAAATCAGAGCACGCGAAATGTGGATAAACAGGATAATTTTCGAAATGATGAAGTTAGCTGTCGGAAAAATAATTTACGACGCACTACTCACCTACGAAAATCTCTGCTCCAGCAGGCGTATATCACGGGATTCATTCCGCTGTTAATCCAGCCGAGCCAGGTGACGGCCGCGGATACTATTTCTTCCTGCCATATGCACCTCGTGCAGAATCCCGACCACAGATTCACAACGAAGAACGGCAGCCAGCAAATAATAAACACACCCATAACGATACCGAGGGTCTTTGCCGCCTTCTTCTCCTTGGCGAACTTGGCGAGCTTACGCGAGAGAGAGAAATTTTTGCCTAGGTGTTGTTTGTTGTTGATCGTCGCCCTCGCGGAGGGCACTCTGGTGAGACCATTGTTGTGAAGTGCCGTTAATGGTTCCTCGAGATCCTGGAGATCCTCAGGGGTGCTCGAGGCGGTGCGAAAAAGATGCCTGGCGTCGGTGGCGTTGGCGGCGGATACACCGCCCCGGTGTATCCTCAGCGTGAGCTCGAGCTCGCCCGAGGCCATCATCACCTGCTTCGTGCCGAGTTTCAGGCTCCTCGTCTGTATCACGGCGGCGCGATAGATTCTGTAATACGTGAATACCATCACGAATAGCGGCAGGTAAAAACTGATTGTCGACGAGAATATCAGATAACCGAGATTCTCCGTGAAGGGACACTTGTCTTCCGGCACTTGCTCAGTACGTACGGCACGCCACCACGCTATCGCGGGAAAGGAGATTGCACTCGAACAAATCCATACGATCGCGATTAGGATCGCCGCGCGGTTTCTGGTCATTCGAGTCGGATACGTGAACGGATCGGTAATCGCCCAGTAGCGGTCCAGACTGATCACGCAGAGATTTAGGATGGACGCGGTGGAGAAGAGAACGTCGAGCGAGCGCCAAACGTCGCACCAATCCGTCGTGAACAGCCAACGGTTCTCCAATACCTCGTACACCGCGCTAATTGGCATCACTACCAGCCCTACCAGGCAATCGGCGCAAGCCAACGAAGTCACGAAGTAGTTTGTAGCTGTATGCAAATGCCTCTCCCGGAATACCGCGAGAATCACTAACGAGTTGCCGAAGACGGTTGCTACGCAGAAGAGCAGTAGAACGATCGCGAGACCGATTCGATCCGAAGCGAGTTCCCAGAGATCCTCGTAGGTATGATTGAACGGCGGATAGCTCGTGTTATAAAAGCTCCTGCCAAGATCGTTGTTTAATGCGTGTACCTCTTCTTCCCAGTTCAATAGATAGATCTCGCTGTCATTCATCTTTTACTGTGCGCAGCCGTATTACTACGACGGTCATTCGACCGTAATCACCCTGACGTGCGATTGCCCAAGATGATCTTCACCTTCTTGATTTTCACTTGACGATCAAACGTCAGCGTATCGCCATTGCGTAAACATTTGCGGGATCTCTCCTTTTCGTGCGTCCTTTCATCTCGTCTCCCTGTGACTCGAGTTCCTCGAATCATTACAATGTTTAATCAAGTTGCTACGAGTATTTTTGCCGTTACGTTAACTAAGCTGTCACTCTATCATTTAATTCTATTTTTATAAAGCCCCGGTTAATTTTTCTCCATAGATTTATCGTGAATCTAACTGATGAAAAAGTATTTGGCACAACGTCTTCTTTTCGGCCGCTTTTGCGATACTAAAGTAACATGTAGAGTATACAATCATCACACAGGCATAAACGAGAGACAGTGTTAGAAATCAGAGATTTCTTCTACTTCTTCAGCAGTATTTTCATTCGGCTAGGTTTTCATCTTTCTTTCAAATATCTGAAACAAGCGAATAAGCTCGTAAAAGTTTGTCCCTTAAAATAGATATTGAACTAAAAATGAAAAACATGAAATACAAATTTCGTGAGTTGGACAGGTTCACTTGAATTGCATTACGATCGTCAGGATCTATTCAACATTTAAATGCTTTTTTTCCTTTAAAAGTCTCATAATTAGAGGTTCTACTTTTTTCCTTTTATAAAATAAGTATTCTTGTTTAATTCAAATTTGATTATTACAAGTTCAACTTAATCAGAATCTTCAATTTTATTAAAAGTCTTTTAACACGAATCTCTTGATGAAAATCCAATCATGATTTTATCGTACGATCAGATATTTTACCGACAGCGATTTTCGTAGACTGATTAAAATTTACACTTATAATGTATCGATTAGATTACTCGTAAAGAGTATCGGTAATATGAGTACAACGGCAATAATTTTATCGAAACGGAGGCTATTATCTGCGGAATATAGTACGTATAATTATAATGTATAATTATCGATTATACGATATCATGTAACAATTCATACATGAAAATTCAGATTCATATATGAAATATTGTAAGAATTAAGTAATTAATAAAAGCGCAGGTAAAAGAAATCAACACTATGATTAAAGCAGATAGTAAATTAATATCCTCTGAACATTTAAAATGAAATTCATAACGCGAATCTCATTTTAAGGATACTTTTTCTTACTGTCTAAGTTTGAAATAAAGTAGTAAAGTGCTGAGTGGGATATAGTAAAATATGAAAAAGATTTATGTTTCGGCGTCCCAAGTGAGAGCAGAAGTTAAATTAGGCTTTCATTCGTACACAGATATTTATCGATGTTTGACCAAAGCGGTTCTAATCGTAAAGCCAAACCAACGATAGTACCCATAGCTTAGTTAGGTTTGCACTTAGATCCTGTTTCATCTATATGTATGTATCCTAATACGGCGAATCCGAGTTAGCAATGGCCGTAGACATCAAGTAGTCTTGCAATTAGTTCTCCCGCATTACAATTTACAACGTATCGCAACTGCTGCTGCGGATTAATGTTAAAGTAGTCATAGTAAAAACCAACTTGTATTAACGTAATCTAATTTTAAGCGAATTTTCTTGCTTCAATTATTTTATTAACCAACATTAACGGCTTTATTTTGTACTATAGACATAACGTTTGAGAACTTTCCTCTTCGAAATAGTGTCTCTTTTGAAATAATATTAGAACTATCGTCCCTCTACCTTATTCCCATACGTGCACTATCATCACATTTTGGGTCTTGAAACTTTTTCTTCTAATATTGCTTCTGTCCTCTGAATATTAAATTTCTACAGATAAATAAAAGCTTATCGGAAGAAACTGTCAATGTTGGATCAATTTTCGTAAAATATTAAATTTGTTAGATCAATACATACAAAAGTACGTTTAGTTATGCGTACGGAATTAAAAGTGATGTATGTAATATTGTTAACACCAATTATTACAAGCTGAAAATCTGTGTTAGGTTCGCCTATGCCCTACGTGAACAATCAGTTTCAAAGAGCTTCGACATTCTCTTTCAGCGTTAACTGTCTATAAACCGCTCGCCGACTATGGCTATTTATGGATATTCATCGTTGAGTGATTATCACGATCATCTTTGACCCCGCACCCTCGCGTCCTCGTGGCCTCCCTCGTTTTAGCAATGTAATATACGTATACTCGATCTTATACGTAGAACCCCCTCCCGTGTTGAAGAAGGCCGCCGTTGAACTTGGTCATTACGGATGAATAGTACCAATGGCGATCGATATGCATATAGTACTATAAAAAAAGTAGAAGTTTTTCCAGAACGGCCAACTCATTAATGAAGAATATATTTTTCTGGAACGGCGAATCAAAAATATCTGCTTCTTTGAAAGGTCACGACTTTAAATGTACTTTTTAAAAAGTACTTGCACAAATAACAAATTCGGAACAGAAAAAAATAATTTTAAATTGTTTTGATAAATTTATAAGACTTAATCTTTTCTAATTTAGCAACATTTTAAATTTCATTGATAAAATGTATTTTATTGAGAATAAAATGAACCACAGACACTCACTGTCCCTCTTACCTATTTAGATATAGTAAATCATTTGGAAACACAAATTCAAGAGTATAAACGTATAGAGCGATGTTAAATGATCCTCACATATGTGTTTGTAATGAAGAATGTTTCTCTTAAAAAGGAAATCCTTATATCACGTTTCTCGACGAGGGTAGAGCTAGATCTACGTGTGATTTCTTTCCCTGTTTCTTTAGGAACTTATGGAATTGCGATAGAAGGATCAAGAGAGGGTAGAGATAACTTACGTAACTGATCGGAAGAATAAGAAAGAATATCAAGGGCAAGGAAGCGAAAAATTGAACGGAAAAATCGAGAGAATAATATGTAATGAGAAAAATATATATTGTTTTATACTCTTTCTCTCTCTCTCTCTCTCGCATATGAAATAATAAAAATAATATTGTTTGAAATTGTTTTAATATTTAAGTTACGATCCAGTAGTGATATGTGAAATAATGTGAAAACGTATAAATTATTAAACAGAATGTTTATTATAGAATTTCTCGTGTCAAAAATTAATAGAGATTATATAATTATTAGATTACATGTAGTAAGAAATAACATAATCATATAATTTACAAAGTATATAAGAAATAAAAACAAGTATGTAATTGGGCAATGAATACTCTATTATAATTTATTTAATGTATCTACTAATTTTCAATTTCTTTTTCTCTCTTTTACTCGTGAGTGAAGCGATATATATTATAACATAAACATTAACTTAGCTGAGTCGGAGGAAGGAGAACCCCGTTTTATAAGGCTTGATATCACATTCGCATTTGTAACTTCGTCGCCAATTGCAAAATTGCACAAGATTGGTCAAACGATAAACGTGTAAGCCGGAAATCCGTGGGTGTCAATCGTCTGTTATCGTCGTACGTAACTCTCCAGACATTCATTTCGCTTTGCACTTGTAAGATTTAGTTATCTTTTAGTAAAATTATCTGCTTGGAAAAGATAGATAAATGTGTTTTCACTGACTTATTTTGACAACATCGCAATGAAGATAAATTGCATATTAATTCGAAACACTGAATCGATATACTGCACAATTCATCGCGTATTTTTCCAAATTTTT
Organism: Tetramorium simillimum; assembly: GCA_011636635.1. Classification (NCBI taxonomy): domain Eukaryota; kingdom Metazoa; phylum Arthropoda; class Insecta; order Hymenoptera; family Formicidae; genus Tetramorium; species Tetramorium simillimum. Next base: position 22,626 of record VBVQ01001331.1, read on the forward strand.
TACGGATATTAGGATTCAAGTTATAGATGCAATATTTTTAGATATCAATTTTCTTACGTTGTCAATAATTTTGTGTTTGCACTACAAAAAATTAACGATGCCATAAATAAGGGAAATTCTAAAGAATTTACCTGATACTGCCATTTTAAAATGAAAAGCGAAGCTTCGTTGTACCGCACAGTTAAGTAATCCTCGTTTTTCTACGTGCTTTCACATGTTTGAGAATTATACATAGTTGTTATAGCGATTTAAGAGTGCTTGAATATACGTATATAGTTATTACACTGAAAAAAAATGTTTGATTAAAAACGGACGAATCTCTTGTAGGATTGATCAAATATTCTGGTTATTATAATGGACATTTTGGCCATTATAATAGAACTTAATACTTAGTAATTTATAACAACCAGAATATTTGATCAATTCCTAATGTAATAACCAGAATATTTGATCAATTCTACAAGCTTTTTCTGATTCGCCCGTTTTTAACCAGAATTTTTTTTTCCAGTGTATATGCAATTTGATGTCATACTGGAGTATTGACTTTGAAATATTTTAATTAGCATCAAATCTAATTTTTCACACAAAAGGCAGAAACAGCCACGAACCATTTGCTACAGCACCATTTTTACAGAACTTTACATTACATTATTATATTTTTATTTGGCGAGACATGATAATTGATCTACGTAATCTTTGACTGAATGGCGAATATTCTTTCGATAAGCTTCACAATCTTCGATAATCCTCCTATCTCATCTTACATCAATGGACACTTCTTTTGCCGTCGTTTTTCTCTGCTGTCATTTTATCGATATGCCATAAATGTCACTCTTCGAATAATTCAAAACGTTAAAATTGTGCAATCCTCGATGCAGCGTTAGACGTTAAAAATTAAAATAAAGTTTGAGCATTAAAAAAGAAAAGAATAGATAAGCTTTGAAAATAAAACGACAACGTATAGTTTCTAGTATATTCATAATGTTTAAAGTGTCTGCTATGTATACATTGACGCGATCAACTTCATCCGCTGTGTATCTGCTGCGTATCTCGAAGCGTTTCATCGTATCGTTCACAAATCGTTAATCTTTTCCGTGTAACGCATCATCTTAAAAATGTAAATATTTTTCTACGCGAACAATTCAAGAATTTTATTAAAAAGAAATAAAAATGATAAAAATTTATAACATGACATTCATAAGATTTGGGTAAGATTTGGCAGCTTAACAAATTTCGCATATCCGTAATTTGTGTTTTGCCTCAAGTAATTAACGTTCAATTTTTTAAGATTTAAACAAATTTTTAAATTAGAGCAAAATCTAAAATATAATACTTATGTCGCCTGATCCTTCTTGAATATTAACGACGGGAGTAAAAGTTTTCCGAAATTTCTAACTGCTTTTTAATCTTACATAAAAGTTTGTGGGCGATATATACGAACCCATTAAGTCCTAGAAGATCCCTACACGCTCTCCTGTTTTAAATCCTTGTAACTCGGGTTCTAATCAAAATTTTTACACCGCAACTTGTAGGGGCAACTTAGGGGTGAAAAGAAGTTGTTCCTTTCAAAAATTTTATCTTATTAAATTAATAAGATGAGATATTTGAGAAAAAAGATATAATAAAGTAAAAGTGAAAAAAATAAGTTACTCTACTTTTTTACTGATAAATATTCAATTTTTATACTTTTTTTCCAGATATTCTATCTCAGTTAGGTTTTTGAAAAGAGCAACTCTTTTTAGCCTTAAATAATAATTGCGATTTAATCATTGTAATTAGGACTCAAGTTACAACGATTTAAAACAGAAAAGTAGAGAGAGAGAGAGAGAGAGAGAGAGAGAGAGAGAGAGAGAGAGAGAGAGAGAGACTCTAAGATTAATTAATAGGATAATATAGTGAATGAGGCCTTTTTTCTTTTTCGGCTGAGCAATCAAGCAATCAATAGTTATTAAAAATCTAAGTGTTTCATGTTTCTAATGTAACTTGAATATCTCGTTTAATGTGTTAAATTGAAGAGAAGCGAAAAGGTTTTTTTAAAAGGAAGGAAGATGATAGCGATAAAGACGATTACTACGAGACTACTATAAGCTTAAATAAGGAACATGCCAACGCGCGAGACGCTACGTTACGTATCATTTTTGTATTACGAACCGATCGTACATTCATCCGTTGAGAAAAAATACGCGGATACCGCGGTTGTTGTTCATTAGCGAATTATCGCGCCAGTTAACACGCGTTAATTGTCCTCTAATCTGACATATCCCGTTTGCACGTGGACATTCAAGGTCAGGGTCTTCCCTGATCGCCAACTTTCGATCGATTCGATTGATGCACGATGCCACGATGTTCGAGGCACAGGTGACGACGGTGTCCGTTGGTATTTGCCGTGATTCGGTATACGTCAGATAACAGTCGGATGTCAGTGTGAAATGAAAGCGAACGCAAGGAGCTCGAGTGAGGAGGGATCGAAATGAACGTACGGATTCTTACTGTAAACGCGCACGTACACGTACACCGTAAATAATACGTGAGAAAAAGCGTGGCGCTTGGACAGCCTCGCGGTATACTCCACCTCGAGAGAACGCGGGACGTGTTTCGCGGTTTTAGAAGGCCAACTGCTACCATCGCGTGGCTCGAAAGCTCTGCACCCGTCGCGCTTGCGCGCCGCATCGAGCCGCGTCGAGCCGCATCATCCCCGCGCGCACACACACACACACACACACACACACACACACACGCACTTTCGCCCTTATCAACTTTTGCTCCAAGCACCCTGTTTCTTGCACGTGCGTCACGGATATACACAGAATGTGTGACGTAGATTTTTCCTTACGTACGACGTCACGGTATGCCGGTTTTTTTAGCTTTCAATTATTTTTTAATCATTTAGGTGCTATTCTCTTAAATCTATTATTGCCGACAAGTCGTGCGCGCATGGCTACAGTCTATATCCTTTGACACATTCTGCAATTTGGATATTTTTGTATTTGCCGCTTTTACGCGATAATAGGTACTTTTTTGCCGGAAAGAACCTTGTACCAGCCTCAATTGATTTTATATACATATTTTAAACAGTTACAATCATTTTTTCATTTTTTTTTTAGTTAAATACACGTATTATGTCACATTTTCTACAACTTGTCGATCGTTAATAATGTATATGAAATTTGGCGTATTATCATTAATTTTATACAATAATCATTATAAAGCTTAATAGGACAGGATGCATAATAGAGGAATATATTTGCAAATTGTTGCGATTACTGGATTTTCACATGTATATTAAGCCCGATTATTGACAATCGATTGAAAAGCATAAAGAATATACAACAGAATTTACAACATATAAAACCTGTGTACAAACTGCAACACTGTCTCACATTTTGCATAATTAAAATAGAATTAACACGCTTTACGGATATGCAGCAATAAAAACAATTTTGCAACAACAAATTGTCTTTATAAACAGAAATTTAGTGTAGTTTATTTCATTAGTTATTTTTTATTAGTTACTTTGTTATTTAAATATTTTAGATTGCATGAAGAACAGAAATGTGCATGTGGAATAGAAATGTTAACGAAAAGTATTTAAATTTTTTGAATTAGGATTCATGGTGCAAATATCTTTTTCAAAAGTTATTTCCGCTTTTCGGCACAGCATCCTCCTGGACGATGAACGATATCTTTCGCCTGCATGGTACTATCCGCACCTGCCGGGTCTCTCTCGCTCTTTTCACTACTGGTTTCTTTGCAACAACCGGACATGCAGCAACCGCCGGCTGCTTCTCTCGCTCTAATAAAAAAAATATAATAATAACGTTGAAAATATCAATTAATATCAATAAAATATCAATTAATAGTATAACAATATAACACCATAATAACAGTAACAATAATTATGATACAAAATACAACATAAAATACAACTTAAAACTGTGACAAACTAAATAAACATCTAATAGATATTTTAATTTAAACGGAATTTACAACGATAAATTGTTTAATGTGATGAAAAGGACGAATTTATTAAGTCACTGAAAGTAGTCTATATGGCCGCCTTTTTAACCTTATTATCAAGAAGGACCATTGGTAGATTACTTTCCCGCGGGACAGCAACTCTTTGGATCAGCAGAGAGATCGCTACAACATCCGCCATTCTCTTCCTTTGTGCCCGAGCAACATTTGGAACCACAACATCCTCCGTTTACTTTTTTTTCTCTACATATTCAGGCGAGTTACAATAATTGAATTATCAAAATGTTTAAGAACATTGCATGCCATCATTATTATTCAGCCAGGCGGCCATATAGGTTTAAATAATTTTCCTTATTTTAAACTGATTATATTGCAATTTTTACTTTTTGCTACAACATCCACCGAGTTCCTTTTCCTTTTCCTTAGTCTCAATTTTCTTTTTTTCTTCACTGCTCAAACATAATGCATGATATACGACATGTACGTTATCTATGTACACATGAACGTATTTACAAATATGTATATGAAAACTTACCGCTCGCATCGACAGGTCACTTGTCCAGTATATCCTTTTTGACTTTGAACTTTACTAGAAAACATCAATACAAAACGTAATTTTACAATAACGTCAATATTTTTCACACATATACATGTATATACGCATATGTAAGCTATATACATAACAATATTTTATACATGTGTAAACATAATGTTCATAATATACATCAAAAATCAAGAAGAGTTTATAATAGATTAATATTATTTTATGAGATGTATATAAGTATCACTTACGCGCAATGATCACACATGATAAGTTTTTAATGCAAACTTTAATTTTCTATCCTGAAAAAATTTTGAAATTTTGATAAAACGTATATTATTGAAAATTTATATGTAACGTGAATTGTAAACAAATATTACGCGTTACCGACGTTACCATGGTCTCGTTCATCTTTTTCTCTATCGGCATCTTTTTTTAGAAACTTTTTACAAATATAAAATGTGTCAAATTTATAGAATTAATTTTTTATATTGTCATATTATATGTATAGTTGTTATTTTACGTTACTGTCTGCCACAAATTCAATGTTTTAAAAGTACTTGGTAATAAGAAAAGCAAAATATCTGCAATCTTCAAATAAAAATTATACCAAAATGAGATATATATAGATATAAGAAATAATGTAAACTATACAGTTAAATTAATTTCTAATATTTTCATGCGTATCTATATACATATTTATACATATATGTTTATATACAAAATATGTTAAGTAATTTTCTTTTGAAAGATTGTACAAACTAGAAAAATTGCCTATTTTTTTACATATTCTTTAAATTACGTAATTTCAATAAAACAGCGTTCTACGTATACAACTATACTCCGTACTATTATTTATGGTTTTCTATATAGCAGCGCTATATCTGAGCGCAACACAATTATTTCTAAATAAGCGGTACACGTTTCAAGATCTGAAAACAGAATTGTTGCGAGTCATATAAAAGTACCTTATGACGAGAGTAAATTTATGTTATAATAAATTTACGTACTTCAGGTTGTGCTTTAAAATAACATGTAGCAATTTGAAAAGCTTTATCACAAGCATTTTCCGCTTCTAAAAATTAATTTTTCTATCAATTTATTATCGACAATTTCTGTTTAAAAAGTTTTTAATACATCTATATTGTCCTATATGCTGCATTTTATATAGAAAGAAAAGAAAATATAAAATGTACATTTTAAAAGTTACAATAATTATAGATTGACCTTGTTGTATAGAGAAAATAGCTAAATATAGTAAGAAGACTTACGAATCGATTTACATCGATTAAGAATTTTTTTCGATGATTCTTGCATACTGGGCGGAAGATGACGCAGAGCTTTTTCTACATCTACATTGTTATTCTCATTAAGAATTCTACCTTTTATCATGAAGCATCTCAAATAACATTTTAATTTCATATCATTTTCTTCAATGTTACCAGCCTTTAGTCGCTTTAAGGATGCTGGATCAAAGAAGCCAATTAGGAATAATAAATGCGTCTTTCTCAATATGCGAATAATATAAAATATTCATACCCCAAGAAACTTTTGTTTGTCGGCGACATTCTCGTTTAATGTCCGCTTGTATTCCAACATACACACAAAATGAAACAAGTTTTGTAAATAAATTTAAAATTTAAACATGTAAAAATAATAATAATATAAAAAATTTTAAATACTACGCTTCATTCTGTAGTTTAATTTACGCAGTAAATACACAAAATGTTAATTTTAATTTTAGAGAAAAAGTTTAATACAAAGTAATGTTGAAAAATAAAACATTTAACAATGCTACTTACTATCAGAAGTAATAAAGTAACAAGTAGCACATTTGTAATTTCCATGTTTCACAATGCTCCTGTACAGGTTCCTGAGAGAAATCAGTTGGACGGTACTATAGTCAATGAGAATGTAATCGTAGACTGTAAGTATTGACGTGAATATTTTGTTGATATTCGAGCTTTAATAACTGTGTATAATTCACATACAATTGTATTATAAATGTCGAATATGAAATTGCATGAATACATAAATGCCATATCAATCAGTTGAGTTGTATGTAGCGAAACACATAATTCATATCAATGATTTTGTAGGACAGACTATAAAACGTTTAAGATACTTCAATGTTTCTAGCAGTCATTCAGATAAGAAGTTTTTTTGTTTAATGTGTAGGTATATTCATTATAGAGAATGTCTAAAAATTTAATTTTCCCCTGCTATATATTATCTGTATTTTATGTTAAAATACATGTATCTGAATTAAGACATAAATAAAATTAATTTTTATTTTTCAAACATTATATATGTTTTTTCTACTGCATGACAAATTAATAAAATTATTATCATTAATATAGCACACATTATATATATATATTTTTTATTATTACGGTTAATATTACTTTACATTATTTCCTATATACAAGAAATACTATCGATATATATTTATATCGCGTTATTACATCAATTAGTATATGTTAAAGAGGTAGTTGTCGCTCGCGAAATTATTTAAATTGATTAAACTCTAAGTAAAATATATGCATTCATATATGCAAATTATATATTGTCGTATTCGTTTCAAACAGCACTATAATCTTTATTATATTGAAATATTTATATATTATTATCTATATTATTATAAAAAAATTATGCATACCTATCCAACGGTTAACATATAGATAGCTTTTGTAAGAAATCACTATGCTCACGATAAAGTTCGGTTTGAACCATTTAACTTGACATATATGTGTTACAATCTATCTTTTTAGATTAAATGATAAAAGGGGAAGGCCACTTTTGGTTGGACATCCTGTACATTAAATTTGCATTTTGCGTACGTAAATCTGAACTGATTCGGATTCATTCATCATTCATTCTTGACAAACATGCAGTCATATATTAAGTAAAATTAACTTTATGCTCGCTTAATAGATACATAACACAAACACATACAACAATTTACTCACAATGGTGCATTTTTTTAACAAAATGTAAATACATCTCATCTATCTATTAGTATTCATTGACGAATGTTTTAATAATAAAAATCATTATTATATAGCAATATAGGGATTATGTCGGCAAATGTACTTTTTACATAACCATCACTTGATAAATTATCACCAATCGTTAAATGGCATTATCTTTAGTATTTAAATGTATTTGAAATACAAGAGAGGCCACTATATGATGTATCTAGTTTGAAGATAATAAGACAAAATGCCTAAAATACCTTATTTTTAATTAACAATAAAGGTAACTTATTTTTAGAACAAAATGAAATTAGAATTAAATTATGTATCTTTATAATCAAGTTTGATTTATAATAATTTGACAAGAGAATTTGTCAATGATAAGAAATTCGATTTCTTCGCATTTTATTTCTTCATTTTTTTTTTATTAAATATTAAATGATATTAAAATGGACCTTTTTATATAAATATATGAACGAAAATTGATTTAAATATTTAATGGCTTTATCTATAATATTTTAAAGACAATTATTTATATCTGCATCAATTGAATTTACGATATTTTTTTACGAAAATGCAATTTTAGTCCATTTTTCTCGAAATGAAAAAATTGCCGTGATAAATAATGGACAGGAGCATGTAACTTGAGTTGATAGTAGATACATTTACGTATAAGGATAGATTTCAAATATTCATGTATTCACGTATGGCACATATTAGCGAACATAATAATTTAATACCATAATTTAACTTTGGTCGTAAAATCGACGTCATGTTATTCATTCGTACATAATTTACATAACGTTACGTTCAATGTGTAAATGCAAGAGATTACGAAAACAGTATAATAATAGTTCGTATTAATTGTAAATAAGTAGGTCTTTTTTTTTGTTTCTCTAATGCCTCTCTAAATGTACATACGTAGATGTGTGCGCTAGAGAATGAATGTATAGGTACGCGAATGTATACTAAAAAACTAATGAAATATTGAGATCGTTGGAGATTATCCAGGTTTCCCATCAAAATCTCAATTATCGTTGGCGAGCTTCATTAAAGTCCATTGTGATATCAATTATCCAATGTGCTGCACGTCACATTTTTGCCCCGAGCGATGTGCTATCAGCGATAGGGTATCCATCGACACGAGGTACACGCAGGGAATACGCATTTTTTCCTCGCTTCCTCTCGCAGACATATATACACGGGTACATATCATCAGCGTCGTTCATCGAGTCACAGACTCACGGCGAATGTAGCGAGAACGAGGAGAGATATCCTCCGCTCCGCTCCGCGCGAGGGACCTATATAACTGTACCGGCTGTCTGGGTCAGGGGGCGGGCCGCTACGCGCGATTGTAGTATACTCTGTATATCGGACAGGTGTACCCCCTATTCCGACTCTTCGAGTTCTCGCGTGCACCTCTGAGACCGGCGACCGCACGTTGTCCCGCGCGCGTCTCTTTCTCTAGCTGTCGCGGGCATCGCCGTGTATCGCGTCATCACAAGGTGATCAGTCGTTCGCACGGAGCTTCCGAAGGCTCTTATAGAGCCCGTTCGAGAGAATACCGCAATTCGCACCTTACCGGCGCGGTACGTTTGTCAATCTCTCACCTTCGGCATTCGCGCTCGCGAGCCAGAATTGGGCGGTTGTGCGCCGGGGCCCCAACAGCGGTTTTTCCATCCATGTAGCGATTCGTTCAGTTCTTCGCTCGTCTGACATCCGAAGGAGAATCGTGCACGTTGGCGACCCCACTTGCATCCGGATTTGCTTGGGCTGTCGGCTCAGAGAAGTAAGATATCAAGATATCGCGTCGCTAATATCAACCTTCAACGGCCGAATCTTCAGCTTCCTGTACCTTATTTTAAGCTCGGCTGTTTTATTCAATTTGCTTTGAGCCGTTTAGTTTAATAAATAGTTTAAAAAAAAACGGTGAAATAATATATTTGTTGTCAGTTAGTACTCGATTTTGATATTGATGCAAAAAGTTTTCTTTTGCCGTGAGAAGAACAGCTCGGAAAAAATCGTCTCGGTTGTTCCGAAGGTGCATTTATTTTGCTAGTTAGCTGCCGACGATCGATCCTGATCATAATATGCGAAATATCCCGCAAATTTAATTCCCAAATACTCTACGACTCTCCGCGCCTCGTGTGTGCACGGTGAAAACGTCGTTATAGATAATTCACGGCTATTAAACGCGCTTCTTAAGTCTGGCGGACGTACGCACGGCGGTTAACGACCAGCTACGTTGTACCAGGACGTAAACCAATTAGCGTCACTGATTAAGTTATTAGAGGCAAGTCGCACGTCATCGTTTCGCGCCTCGTTAATGCGTTAATAACGGCCGAGGTCCGCGCTCATTGAGAGAAATTATACGTCGCGCTGTAGGAGATGCGGCACGATCGAGTCAGCCACGTGGTGACCGTTTTCGCTCTAGCGAACACGCCGTACAGCGGAACAATAATTGTTCAATGGACCCGTTCGATAATATCGACAGGAATTCTTTTAAAGCTAATCGTCACTTTTCACATCTATCGTTATAATCGCGTAAATATATAAATACGAACGGTAACAGTATCAATCTGGCATGCGTGTATGAAGCACGGATGTGGAGAAACATTGCTGCACAATTGGTTGCTACTTTGTCAATTAAAATTGCATGGTAATTAAAAAGCGTGTAATTCCATGTACCATTGTGCAAACGGCGTAACTGAACGAGGTGGAGCATATTAAAAAAAGTGGACCGTGAATTTTTTACGATATGTACAATCACGCGTGCGCGCGTTTACCGAATGAGATAGACTCCAGCTACTATTGAGAGTAGCTGGCAGAATCGACGGTTTTGGGCTACATGGTGTTTTCCAAGTTTTAAAAGTACGTCACTTTGCCGTGTTTTGCTATTTTTGTTTAAAAATTTTCTTTAAAAATTCGTAGGTACATTAAATTCATAAATCACGGATTACGTTGAGATTCGTATCGAATATCAATTTCTCTTTATCGACTAATTAAATATTAAAACGTAATTTCTTTTATCATATCTCTCTTGTAGATACATGTCATCTGTTGCTCGTGCACACAAATGTAGAGAGAAGCGATCGAGTTGGACTACTTTGTTATCCTTGATCACCATATTGCAAACCTAACCGTGTTGCGAAATAAGATTAGTAGTATAGCTCGCATGTACATACATATATCACTATATACTATCTATTACTATTATCTAGATATAATAATATAATAGCTAATAATTGCGTTGTCACGATCGGATACATCTGGCGTTCAATTTATTCAACTTATTAAGGAGATTATCAGCAATTTTCGATGCACGATTAACTCACAACATCGCGAATGTATTATTTCTGAGAAATTATATGCAGAATGCTGTCGAGATTTGTGTAGAATTTTTAGAGCGAGATAATTAGAGATAAAACCTTAAAAAAAAGAATGGAAGTGAATATTAGATGAACGGGGTTGAATGCTGTTTATGAATATATCAAAATTTGAAGTAAGAAACATAAATTCATCGATGCATCAGTCTGTCTAGCTTTTCTTTTCGAATGTTAGCGAATGCTATTTACGACACTACTTTCTGGATGTCCGTTATATGGAAGAGAAGATAATGAGAAAGGGGGACATGGAAACAGAAAAGCCTCTATGTTCGTTCTATATAGGTCGCTATTAGGTTGCTGATTATGCGAATGCCCGACTTCGGAATTACAACATCGACGGAACCGTTATATGTATTTGGCACCATGCCACATCTTCGGCATGCCCGATTCATGATTAACGCGAAATGGGAGACGTGTAAACAGCTGGCAGTGATTTTTATTCGAGTATAAGCTACTCTACTACTAAGAGGAAGAACAGGTGCCGCGGGTTATCGTGACACGAATTGCAAAAGCAGAATAGCAGATAATATATGATATGATTGAATGACTCTGCGGTTTTTGCCGATTGTCTCTCCAAATTGCTTGCAATAGTCAGCCCCAGTCGTGTTAAAGCAATTACATTTGCATCACTGTTGATTTTTTATTAATTACCACGTTAAATATATTTAATTAAACAAAAATCACGACTATTGTGTGATCGCAGATTGTTTTCAAATATCAACATTTTTCTTCTCTTTCGCGACAACAATTCATCAGAGAAACGTCTTTGCGAGGAGGACATTTTCGAGAAATCGATTATCGCCATCATTTGATTTTAAATGTTACGATTGTACATACAAAGTACCGAGAATTCGCAAACTGGACGAATAGCCGGCGGGCGCGCCGGGCTAACCGGTTGGTCCTTTTGACTCGGACTCCACGTGTGCGCGCGTGCGGTCGAGCGTTGATCGGCGGGAGCCTACTTGCCTACATTCATAAAACGTCAAGCATACCACTTGGACACCGACTGCACATTACCGCACAGTCGTCTTGCATATCGTCTCTGGCTTTTCTCTTTCATGCGCGCGCGAAAGCGGTCGTGTCATTCGTCGTTGCAAACCCGGAACGTTTTAAGTTTTATAGGTTTTTTTTTTTAAGTTGAAGATCAAAATGACCGAGACACACTTTACATTAAAAATTAGAAAATTTCAATAAATAATCGTCGCAAAAAGGAGAATCGATTTTCTTATTCCGTGTGAGCGTCGTTTGTTAAATTTAAATGATTTGTAGGACTTAAAAATTTAGATAAAGCGGACTAAGGTTGGCAACAATACATATGTTCTGTAGGTACATGTTACACATATGTGTATTACATACATTGCATGTATTGTATGTATGTGCTCTGAAAAAGAATACTCGATAATAAGAAGGTATTTCTGCAGCGTGTTCTTTGTGAGAGAACATTAAAGCGCGAGAATTCAAATCGACCATTAGACAAATTAGTACCTACTCGCGACATAAATTTACCTACCTGTCATTTACACGACTGTTTCGCCCGTTTGCGTCTCAATTTACATCTACAACAAAAGCCCCGGCAAGTATTTCATTACATTTAAATAAAAAAATTTTGGAGTTTTTATTTCTTTTTTTTTCCTTTTCCGTTTATATATACACTTCCTGTTTTATAATTGGGTGTTTTGTTTCTTGAAAAAAGAGCTGCAGTTGTGGAATCTGACTTTTGTTCTGTGCATATGCAGAGAAGCGATAATATAATATGTCTCAGTGATATGTTATCCCCATTTTTTTTCCTCTCCTCTATTACAAAAGATAAATACGATAAAATAATTTTCTGGCGACAGAACTGTCTTGATCCGTTATTTCATGCGAAATTTACATCTTAGCGACTATACATGAAATTCCTATATTGGCTTTTGCATGCGCGCTTCTGCAAATTTAGCGAATTTGACTTCGATAGATGTGACCGCGGTTTCAAGTTTATAACGAAGTAACGGAGCGAAAACCCGGACATTCGAGAGGAATTTGGGACAGGTGGCTTAGTGGTTGCGCGAGGCGAACATGTTGCTTGATAATTGGCGATCAAACACGAGCGAAACGAGCGAAACGCCAGTTCGACAACAGGCTGTCCTATAGACGCATCCTTTACCGCAAGGTAGCGGAAATGAGCAGCGATTGACAGTAAAGATGCCTAATATGATTGTTGTAAAGTGTGCTACGGTGACAAACTTACGCCCGATGCTTCTGTAAGGATTCTTATAATTATAAATTTCGTAAAACTCTAATTACAGAGTTGTGTCGAGCAGTCAGTGGTTACGCCGACAGAAAAGACCGTCCATAATATCACGATAACTGTGAACGAGAGAAAGAGAGAGAGAGAGAGAGTCTCTCAATTTCCACGACTACTCGATCGTACAATTATCGTTACAGGTAAATTATTATATGTTTAACACACAACAATTATTCCATTAAACTATTTTTTTTAATGCAGATTATTGCAGAAATGAAGTACTTTTAGATTAATCAACGAATTTGTGCTGATAACGCTCGAATTATGCCACATTAATTTTAATGTACGGTTAAATTTAAATTTATCCTGGGTGGATATTTGTGTTTCAGTGATACCAGTAGTGTTCCACCGTGGACACCGACGCGGTATGCAGTTACGCATTTGTATCCTAGCCTGTCTCCTATTGAAGGGGGTGAGTGTGAATACATCTTTCACGTTCTTCAAAAGCTTTCTTACAGTTCACGTTCTTATATTCAAGACTATCTTAAGTAACAATTTAATATGATGTGAACCAATCACGGAGCATATTAGCATCTTAAGATATTACTTAAGACCGTCTTGAAATAAGAACGGACTATGAATGCCGGCCTCTGACCGTCGCGAGATGCATCTGTAAGTCATTCCGGGAAGAATTAATGCGGAATTGCCGATGCACATTGTTCGATCGTCGTCACGACCGAAGCAAAGTACCAATCGAACGTTGCCGGAAACGAAAGAAAGACGGCGAACGAGCGGCTTACAGGTATTATCAGTTCTCATCTGCGATGCGAGATCACCAGGGGAACACAGAGGGCACGGACGACGCGACGTGCCGCGGTACGAGGGGGATCTCTCTCGTGCGGGGAGGAGCAGGGG
>VBVQ01001332.1:0-36628 GCA_011636635.1 Tetramorium simillimum
ATATATATATATATATATATATATATATATATATACATGACTGGATGTGTATTTAAAGCAGTCGGCGAAATTACACGTAGCGTTGAATGAGTGAATTGAGAGATCTCGTATAATTGCAACTTAATTACAGGTAGCGAGATTATTCGTGCTCGAAGCATAAACATATATCCTTAGTAAAATTAGGTAAGAGAACAGCATCTCTGCGTCACCACACTTAATGTCGTTTTCACGGCGAGTCCAGTCGACGAGGTAGTTAATGTCAGATTACTCGCGCACGCGACAAGGCGTGACGCAAGGAATACGAGGAATTTTAATACGGATATATCGCCGCTTCGGAAATTCGCCCCGCGTTATTAATTGAGATGCGGCGTAACGAAGCCTTTAATGACGGCTGATTCACTTTGTCAATTTTGCGAGTTTCGAATTTATTAATCAACCGATGGACGCGCGCGTATCTTGCAGCAAATCAGAATATTGCAGTTGTGAAATTAAATAACGATTGAAGTTTATATTTCAGTTTTTTACTTTTTAAATGTGATATTTTGTATTTTCGTCAATATCCAATTTACATACCTAATTTACGTGTATGTACAATATTGCTTATACGTTATATATTTGTGCATTTAAATTGTATTGACAAAAATACCATATTTAAAATTATCTGAAAAATTCTAGATATATACTATTAAAATTATGTATACAATGAACGCGAGTTTAGTCTAATAGACAGCGCACTGATCTACTATACTTTAAAGTACCGGATTTGATCCCCGATAAACCCTCAAATTTTTCATACGCTCGACTCCTCTCGGAAGGCAATGGCAAACCGCCGAGAGTATATCCTGCCATACTTTCAGGCAGCGGGCTGATAACTTGCTCCTGGGAAAAAATTAAGGAATTTTCTAATCCATCGCCGTTCGAAACCGGCATTAAATTGTAGGTTCCGTACGCCTGTGTATAACCATCCGTGTGCATCACAGGCGTATGTGAGAGAAGTATGAAAAAGACCTAGGAACCCTACAGGAGACCAGGGCTCGACTCGAGCTGTTATGTGCCATCGAGAATTATATATATACAATATATATAAAATTCTATATAATAAATTTTATATATCTAGATTTCTAGAATGTTTACTAAAAATATCAATTACAATTACCAGTTACAAATTCGTTACGAAAACACATAACAATGATTTTAATAATTAATTTTGTTTAACATTCTATACAAGATGAACTACGAGAAAAATGTACTGCATCTGAATGGAACCTTGCGAAATCCACCTCGTTAATGGAAAAGCTGTATGGTACGCGCGATCGTTTATCGTGATGTCGTTGGGCACGTTTAATGCTGTTTGAACGAGACGAAGAGATTTATTTCGCGTCGGCAGCAACACACGCCAAGAATGAATTAGCGGGTCGCGCTTGCAAAAGGGCCGCGGCCTTTCGTTGAAAATTGCTTCGAGGTCGAAGGACAAGGCTGCGGTGAGGCGGAGACGATTATTTCTCAATTCGCGGTAAGGACATTGACGATAGTGCACTTTCACTCGCGATGAGAGGAATATACAGAGATGCGCGAGATTCTCTGCTCTCTCTCTCGACTGTGTATTAGTTTGGGAGATATTCAGTTTGTAGATTTCGGTCAAATTCTTGTATATAATCGAGAAAGCGTTGTAATAAAGCAGTGCCAGATAAAAATCTTGGAAAAACCCTTCCGGCGTTTCTTACGTAATACTTCGCAAAGAAATGAATTTGTCGCGCGAAAACAAAATATATCTTAGATCGTCGTGAGTGACGCTACATCCTGGATATGATAACGGCATAATTCACGGGGCCAATTTTCAGCGGCGTGGAGATACGCAGAAATGACGCTTTACGTAAGACTTACGTCAGAAGTCACGTGCGATTGCACGTAAGAGACTCATTTGCGCATATTTGCGGTGAGGAAAATTGGGCGCGCCAGGATAATACCGGCATTAGAAGCTAACAATAACGGTAATCTCCGTCTACGATTTTCCCGACGATGTCGTTAAAGAATCCTGCACAGGCAATAAATGCGATAGATACGCTAGGCAAATAAAATTTCAAGTACGCGAGTATAAAATTATACGAATGTCGCATTGATTCGACGTTAAATTAATTGTTCCCCGTCCTTCATTTACAAATGCGAGTCATTAAATTTCTTAAATCGTCATTCCATTAATTATTTTTATTCTGTAAAATTAAATTCGTATATTTAACAGTTTTAAATATATTAAGGCTTTTAATCTTAAACTTAGCAACGTATGCCGTTTCATGTAACAACTGGTTGGTAGAATTAAGAGAAATGTACGGGTCGTGTAAATGACGGTGAAATTCCTACATTTGAAATCTCCGATGAATGCATGCCAGGAATGCCATGAAACGTAGCCACCTATCAAACTTCGACCTGCCTCTTTCCCCGCTCGCTGCCATTCATTCGCGATATCGCTCTGTCTCTGTTACGGTTTTACTGGATATGAATGTAATTGGTATCGCCGATTCAGCGTTTCGCATTGTCCGCTGTCTCGCCAAGATTACTCCGAATCGCACGCGCGAGTTTACCTCTCTGTCACACGTTCGTTTTGAAATTTTTCAAGATGTTTAGTCCCCTTTTAATGAAAACTAAATTTCTTTAAACGAATAAATAAGACTTCGGTCGAGAATACACGTTTTCGCGGGAGAAAGATCCATGCTGCTCCGTACAAAGGCGCGCCCGGCGAGCAAATAAATGTCCTCGCTTACGCGAGCGTGTCGCGCAAACGAGGCAAATTAAGTAACCGAGGGCGAAGTGGATCGGTGAGTAATTAGATTCGGCGCGGGAATGCATAGCGAAAGAGAGATAGAGAGAGAAAACAACAGAGAGGGAGAGAGAGAGAGAGAGCGCGCAGCGCACTGATGGTATCAACCCATCAAACTTCCAGCTCCGGCGTGTGCGAATAGTAGATCGCACAGCGAGAGAGAGTAGAAAGAGAGAGAGAGAGCATTATGCCTGCTCTCTCGCGCGAATATTCGCGGGCGACTTTCGGAAACTTGTCAAGAACCACGCACCTTCACGCTTCGCCCCATTCGCGAAATTCCTGGGAGTACTTACGCGCGGAAGTGAAACGAAATATATGCCCCTCGGGGACAATAGAATGTATTTATGCCCTCGTTCGCGTCCAAGAATTTCGATAAATTATCAATCATATAAATATCTATTACGAGTCTATTAAAACTTTTCTTCAGAACTTAAATGCTTATTGATTTGTTTATCTAACTTCTGTATTTGTGAACGCTTATAATTATTAAAATTCAGTATATTAATATGTTTTGACAATAATGTGTTATATATGTATATATTTATCATGAAATTAATTACTTAAAATATTATATATCTATTAATTTATTGAAGGCGAAACAATAACTGACAATAATTATTGACACATTTTCTTATTTAAACTAAAGTAAATAATATTCAAATAGTAAATATGCAAAAATCTTTCCGATTTGGTTCTACAGATAGCGGCACGTGCTTCTCCGCTCTAAGCCTTCAGTTACACGACGCCACGTGTCTCGAACACTTCTTTTTGTCTCTTTCTGCTTCTCTCCACGCGACTAGGCGTTTTGCGCCGAATTTCGTAAAGTTTCGCGCTGCTCGCACGCGGCCCGTAATCGAGCTTGCTCGACTCGGGCAAATCCTCCCCCATTTACAAAGTTACAACGAGAGATAGGTGGAAGTTTGAGACCTGTTCGCCCGAGACTTGTCCCGCACTCGTCGCTCGCTCGGGGAAAAGAAAAGTTATTACGCGCGGAACAAATGTCTCTCCCCGGCTGCGTTTGGATCCCGTCATAAGGACGTGCTGTCGATATTTTTTTATTGGTATATCGAAAGCGACGCAAAGACGCGAATTGAAAAAGAGGGCCGTAAACATCGACGTAAAGAATGACGACGTCAAAGGGCAGGCATCGATACTGGCGGAGTAACTGTAAGGCTGGTCGTGATAACGAGGCAAGATTTGTTACGCCGTTATTTTTCCGAGTATGAAAATGTCACATAATCTTTCGTGCCTCGATAAAAATTGCACGCCGGTTAATAAGCATCTCGATGCGCCACGTGCACAAACGCAATTAAGGACACCTTTGAAGAGCTCCCAAGGCAACTCTTTCTCTTGCAAATACTCCTATGCCGCAAAGTAAACGTCTCGCTAATTGCATGCGTTTTACTGAATGGCGCGATTTTCTTTTTGTACGTCGTCGATCAACGTACTCGTGCGCCTTGTCGAGGACATATTCCGCCAGAGGTTCTAGCCAAAGTTCGATTTTACTCTGCTATTTTGATTTTCAATCTCTCTGATCACTTTTTCCCCCGATCTTAATGAGAAGCTCGATAGATTAATAAAATAATAAAAAATAATTGCAATTTTGAAGTTCTCTTGATATTTTCTTGATAATTTTGGGGGAGTCAAACTCTACTCCCTAGAAATTGTATTCACTCGAAGCTGCAAAAGTTTTGTTTCCAACTTTCCAAGTAAGTTTGGCAGCATTTGCATTCGATCGATAGTAGGATGGTAAAACACGCATTCGGTGTATTTAAAAACAATCGAAATTAGAAATTAAAGACCTATAGGACAGAGTAACGAAAAAAAAACCGACAGAAATAGCAGAAATAGTATACACGAGACGAAATAAAAGGATTATCGCGATTATCTCGATGTGGTGTGTCGAAAAACTTTTTTCTATTAGCGAACTGAGGGGGGGAAAAAGAAAAACCAAAGGCAAAAGTTCGCCACGAGCAAAACGATAAGTCGCTAAAAGCGTAAGCGCGCTTAACGTCACCGTGAAAATTAGACGGCGGGTGAAAGTTATGCAACTTAATGGCGGCAGAGGGGAAAAAAAGGAGAGGATGCAATTTGGCTTCGCACCGCGAACGAAAGTCTCCGCGAGGCGACGTTATCGTCTTCTATTTCTTTGTGCATTCGCATTCCATACCTCCGACGCCGTAAAATATTCGCCACGCGAAGATCGTGTGCGACGTTATGCTGGACGGAGTATTAGAGATGCATTCAGCACTAAATGCGGGATGCAGATATCGGCCTAAGTGATCCGTTCATCCACTCGAGTTGTCAATACACGCGCGATTTGGCCAATTCTCCGCGGGTTAATTACACAATTAATTCTGCGATTACGTCAGCCGGTAATACGGTAATGTTGTAATATTCGGTAAACCGCATTTAATAGGTCCCGTTACGTGCACGTTAATTCGCATCTCTAATCTATACTCTTTCACCATAGAACACCCAAGAAACTATCGATCGGAGCGTCCGTGGATGAGGAGAAAAAATGGTGGAAAAGTATTTTATATATTCGAATGTAGACATGTACGGGCGTATGTGCGCGACATATTGAAAAATCTTGACGTGTGTGGGTGTGTCAAGGGGAATAGCACGATCCACGAAGGATGCAAAAAAAAAAAAAAAAAAAAAAAACCGGGAAACCTGTAAAACGCGCGCCACCAGGCCAGCGAAGTGGAAGCACTTCTTTGTGAGGCACAAAGTAGGGGACCCGTCCCTTCGGTTTTGAAGTCGCGAGCGCGCCGATTCGTTCTAACAAGATGAGCGCAAAATCTGTCACAGTCCGGAATCGTCCGCGCGCGCGCGAGCGAGCGCTCGCGAGGGCGCTCGCTCGCGCACACGGGCGTACGGACATCTCAAAGCGGATGTTTGAACCTTTCAGGTGCCGCCGCGAACTTACGTGACACGGAGAGCTTTGCCACCGGCGACAAAGGGAGATCTTATCTTGGAAATTAAACCCGCAGTTTAAGTGTCTCTCACTGCCGACACGACGGTACTTCCTTTTCTCGAAACGCGAACGGGTGCTTCCGTCCCTTAGATTCTCCCGCGAAGATTACCGTCCCGCGAACGGTTTCGCATTTCGCAAATCGTTGCGATTACCGTCGAACGTTGCGTCCGACCGTCACGCCGGTATTAACATCCGTGAATTTGGTCGTTGAATTTCAATTGTCTCGCGCGGCGACAGTTTGGAAACTCGCAAATCCGCGCGAACTTGAAATATGCATTATTGAAAGACGTGGGCGCGGTAACTTGAGCTAAACTTGCACCGACCTCGATATAGTTTGACCACTTTCAAGTGCAATTTGTAATTGTACACAAGATGCGGAGGAAACGGTGTGAAACGGTACAGATTTGTATGATGTATACAATGTATAATCGGAGTTTGCAGAGAAAAATAATTTCATATTAATAATTCTTCACGTTTTCGCAATTAACAAAATAAAATGAAAACGGTAACGCGTTGAAATATGAATGCGAGTGTTTTGAAAGATTGAATTTTGAGTGCTCATGTTGCTCGTAAAGATTTAAAACTTCGTATTTTGCGTTGATACTTGAACGTGACGCGTCGAGTTCTGAGAAACAAATTTCCAACTTTTTTCCGTCGACTTGTAAATTATATTACTGAGCGTTACACCGAGTGCTTCACACGTTCCATCAACGTGCAGATTATTCCTTCGTTTTATTGCCGCGATTTGCGCTACCTCGAGCAAAGTGCCTGGCGAAGTGTCTTCGAAATTCAAAGGGGTATGTAACGAGAAGAATCACGCCAGTAAAAACGTCACCGTAACGGCGTACGCGCGCGCGCGGTAACCGCGATAGTAATTCCAGACTAACATCAAAATTACATAGGCCAGTGCGAAACTCTGGGATTCCGGCCGGAGCTCAGGAACACCCACTAGATTTACAGCGAAAGCTCGTACCGACCCAGGCCCGTACCTAGACGGCCGCTGAGGGTGCGTCACTATTATTAGGTCCGCCGGGGAGGTTCTCCGCCGATTCGAGCGGCAATAAATTAAACGACGGCGCGTTTATTTCACCTTAATTTCGTTACACCGACCGCGCGCTGCGTTGGCGTGTTACGTTCGAAATGATTGAGATCCTCCTGAAATGAATATATCGCGACGGAACTTTATTTAACATTTATCTCGCTAGAAAGTCTCGCTGATAACGTCACCTTTGCTATATCAGAACTGATATCATCGGTTAGGAATAATATAAATCCAACGTTGAACGATTGAATAATAAATACTACGATATATCTGTGCCTAGATTATTCAGAATTATTCAGAATTAACGCTTCTCTAGATCGGGATAAATTGAATTTTAATAATTTGGATTCTCCCAAATAGTAAGGAAATAATAGGAGCGTCGAGTTTCGATGAATGAAACTTTACTGTTACTTTCTGGACGACTCCGAGAAGGTTACTAATCGTGTTCTTGCACGATAGAACAAACTAACAACATTTGTCTAAAA
Source organism: Tetramorium simillimum (assembly GCA_011636635.1). NCBI lineage: Eukaryota > Metazoa > Arthropoda > Insecta > Hymenoptera > Formicidae > Tetramorium > Tetramorium simillimum. Next base: position 7,323 of record VBVQ01001332.1, read on the forward strand.
ATAATCTGCCGAAGGTTCGAAATCTGTTCGATTTCAGGATTTAATCGCAAATTCGAGAGTTTAGGTGTGTGAATAATTTGTCGGACATGTATAATGAAACGATTAGCTGAATCGCATGTCCCCGATTACTTGTTACGCGCGTTATTGTATGAGAAAGGCAACGGCCAATAAGAGGAGAAGGAAATAACAGTTTAATGGCATTTCTCTCTTACAAAGAGACACAGTGCGCTATGTCGGCTAATTCGGATAATACGGGCAGTCGGACACATAACTCGCCGTCCAAAGCATCCATTCCGCATGTGTTGTACTTTGAAATCCTACTTAGCTCGTACGCGTCAATTATCACCCGCGTCCGATGTCGTCTATTGAATGAAACTGTTCTGTGCCGCGAACGTATTAAAGGATTAACGGATTTATGCGATAATAAGCTTTTACACAACATTAGTACTTTGTACGTGGCCGACGTGGCGAAACTGTATTTCAACTTTTCTCAAAATTTGCGCTCTGAAACGCACTTTTTCCGTAATCCACGACAGCTAATTGATTGCGAATACGACTGACGCGTGTTGTACATACATTATTTTGTAGCTCTGCCGCTGTAGTCCGCTGCAAGGAACAACGGCGGAGGATTTCGGTATCCATTCACGTTTCGCAACGCGAGCGAGAATCACGACTCAACCTTGAGTTTCCGCTCGTAATTCAGCGACCCTCGCTTTTACGAGCACTATCCGTAAAATCATAAAAGACACTCTTATTACGAGAGTTAAGCGGAACGCGCCAACGATCCTTGCGTTTGCGACACGCTCGCGACCGATCGCTAGATCGATTTCCTCACCATCGCCGCCGCCGCCGCCGCCGTCTTTGTCTCCGTTTTCGCCTTCATCGCCTTCATCGCCTTCGTCGCCGTTATCACCGTCATCGTCATCCCGGATTCGCGATAGAGTTACGACGGGCAGCGCGCGCGGGAACGAGCAGATTGGCCGCAACCGTAAAAACATTACAGGCACAAACAGTAAATACCCCGTCTTATTGACTGTACGCACTTTACCGTCGGCGATGCGATAAATTGCACCGGTCATACCCGACGACGGTTGAGAGATACGTGACCGATGGTTGACGTTGTTTTGCAACGCCGTGAGCCGGTATACAATAGCGTAGATGCACACGGCGACGACACTCTTCTCCCTCGTTGAGTTAATTGAATCGCGCGCGCGTCCGCAATCAGTCGCGCACCGCCTCCAGGTATTTTACCATCCGAATGGAAAAATCAGCATCAAGAACAGGTGGAATGAGAGGGGGGTAGGAAAGGGACGAGAAATACGGGGAGGGAACGTCCCGATTTTCGAGCTTTTATTCGGTGTTCCATCGTCCCCCCCCCCCTCTCTCTCTCTCTCTTTCTCTCTCTTCCTCTCTATCTTTCTCTCGGTGATATGATACGATACCTGTCTCGTGATGTATACCCGTATCCGCGTGACAATGGCATCGCTCTGCTGGACGCATTGCGAAAATTTGCCGCGCCAAATTGCGTTTTTTAGAGGTTCGCCCGCTCGCCCGCTCGGTCGTTCGTTCGTTCGGTCGTTCATTCGTTCGTTCGTTCGTTCGTTCGTTCGTTGGTTCCACTACCGATAATTCGGGACCGATCTACGCCACGCTTTCGCCGCTTGGTACTTCGCAACGATTTTTTACGCACTACGAGCAGCGAACGGTTTTACCTCGACGCCGGTAATTTGGTCTCGATACTTAACTGCCGAAGCAGAGCTCTCGAATCTCATAAGTAGAAAATTTTATTTACTGCGTAAAAAAAATTGATAAATGGCCTGCCGGCGGTAGACCGTGCCCGATTTTGGTTCTACTGTCTGTAATACCCATTTCTTAATTTCTGACCTAAAATCTGGTTCTAAAATCGCTTCGAAATGCAACGAAATGAACAAGCGAATGAATTAATACATAAATATGGCTGTGTATCCTCGCATACGTCGCGATATTTTTATACAACTGCTTTTTGGTAAAATGCAGGAAATAAGAGAAAAATAATAGAAAAATAATAACGCCGGTGAAAAATAACAACGCGCGCATTCTCTATTCCGCAAGAATAATAAAAACACAGGAAATTAGATAGGTTTGTGTTTATTGATCTATATATTTTGTATTTTCTTACAAAAATATTAAAAATCCGCTGAACGTTGGACGTTCATTTAAATTGCACGGGATAGGATTACGGGATCACCTAGTAAAATCCCCTCGTGGTAATTAATTAGACTAAGACATCCCGTAACACGCAGAGACGTAACACGTACGTCGTGTGTCTTTCGACATGGATGTGTGTGAGTTTGTTGGACGGACGCGTCTGATGTACGCCGGTATGCCCGTGTACGTGCGTTTGTCCGCGTGTGTGCACAATGCACGCGGGCGTTTCAGCTGCATCTGACGTACCATTGCACGATAACCTCGAAGTGTCTGTCTGAAGAAGTGTAGGTGAGTTAGATGTTGCAGCAGCTCTCGTGATGCGCGCCTCGTGTACCGGCGAATTCCCCGACTTCCTATTATACTCGTCGTTCTTCCCTTTTTTTTTTTCGCTCGCCATTAAATGTGTTCCAACATTTATAAAACTTCGTGTCGCCACGGAAAAATACGGTCTCTCCTCGAAATCGTTGAAAATTTTAGCGCGTTCTTGTGGCGTTTTGCGAACTATTCCGCGTTACATAATACGTATGTTACGTATATATACATATGATACATTAATATCACGTTGAAAAACGAACAGCAACACTTCCTTTTATCTCTTTCCCTTTAATTTCTCTCCTCTTACTCTACTCCTTTTTTTTCCCTCCATTTCTTCATTTTCCCTCAGATTTTTTTCCTGCATTATCAAAACATTTTAACGCTGTAGAGAGAGAGATATGCATTTAGGGGGCTAATGGTACAAGCCCGTTTTTTCTTTTACGACGCGCGAAAAGAAAGCTGTCTAACAAATGGAGGTTGATCCTTTTCCCGCCCGATCGAGTAATTCAATATACACGGGAGAGTTTTTATCAATTGTGTGCATTCGCGTAAATCAAGAGATAAGATTGACGCGTGTTTACGTCAGGCATAGAAACGCGGTCATCGAATTTAGTTATTCAGGTGCCGATAACACGGGCGATAGTAAGGGGTTAATACCAGGGAAAACATGCAGCGCGGAGCGCGAAGAAAGTTGGAAGAATTAAATTTCACATATCGCCGCTTGTAAGCGCTGTTTATCTAAAACTTCAATTTGCATGTAAATAAAGTTTTAATAGCACGCACTTTGCTCGCCGTTGTGCGACAGAAATTATTATCATTTTTCGTTTATCTTTCCAAGTCAACGAGCAGACGCACATAAGCCCATATTAAATATTTCAATCATAAATATTAAACAATTAGATCCATAACAACGATATTTGCAATCGCGGAGGACGGGAGGGGGGGGGAAGCTCTGCAACTTTTTTTTCCTCGCAACGACGATAATAATAATTAGGACGGGCGTACATTTTCAAATTCCATATACACTTCATTAGTCCAGGTATCCTCGATCATCCGTACGGACTTTATCATTCGGTCCTGCCGACGCGGCACGATGAATAATTGCCCGATACATGTTTTTAATTTCGGCATAATTATTATGTCTGGCGTGTAGGAAAAAAAAAGAGTGTTCGATGGCCGATATACATATAACGCGTGCCATGTTGGCATTGTACGCTATATGCGAGCTGTAGGGGCGGAATAATTTTGCGAGAAGCGCAGCGCAGCGCGATGAATTAATGAACCCGTTGATCGAAAAAAAATGAGGTAGAAAGATCCTCCTCCCCCTCCTCCTCCCCCCTATGCTGCCCCCGTCTACTTCGGGGCATTATTAAATGTTTCGCGGGGATAATGCCCGGAAAATGAGTGGTAATATTATATTAATTTATTAAAAGTGCTTTTAATTATTCCGTACCCGTTATAGCTATACCCTGACCGCGCGCGCGAGCGCGGGGGCGAGCGAGAATTCGCGTTCGTTCCAAAAAGCTGAGCCGTCGCTGCCGCCGCCGCCGTCGCCGCCGCCACCGCCACCGCCGGTGCGCTGCACGCTGCAATTAAAGTCGAATGTAAACTGATAGGACGCCGCTGTTACACGAAACTCCACGGTAATGATTACGGGAGCCGTCGTAATTTATTACTGCATGCGCGCTCGTTACTGCCATTGTGTAATACAGTGATACGCGGGATGTAATTGCAACGCTAATAAGGCCGTATCCGCCGTATAACTGAGTCGATTTTTTTTTTTGCGCGCGCGCGCACGCTGAGGAAAAAAGAATTTACGCGAGTAACCCGCGATCGACGGCGATAACGAGAGACGAACGAGAAGTCGCGACAGTCCGGAATTCCTTCGCGGGGCTCCGAACTCGCGAACTCCGAGCCGTTCGTGACTTCGGTATCAATAATAATCGCCATTCTCATCACGTCATCGATTCTGCATCCTTTTTTTTTTAATGCAACGCGCTGGCCGCGTAGACGATTGACCGATTGCGATGTTCATTCATTAGCAACGGCGTAATGTCTTTTATTGATCACGACTCGATTAACTAATAACTGTAATCTAACTCCGCCTAATGATTAATTCAGTCGTTTGGGACACGAAACGTTACTCATACCATTTCATTGACCAGCTCGTACACTGATATTATTACGCAAATTGGTTTCCAACTGTCCATTCCCCGCCGCTATTCACGTAACCGTTCGCATAATAATAAGACAATAAATATCGCTCAAAACGCGCCGGGTCTATTCATCCAGTCCAGCGGTCGTTATCGTCGAATTTTCAGCGAGATTTGTATTTCAGTTGCGTCACCTAGTTACCGAGTCTCCCATATCACTGTCATCCGTGCTCAGTCAGTCGGGCAGTGTCAACAAGAGCGGACTCGGTGTTTGATGTCAGCGTCGATCTCGATCGAGCGATCGCGTCGCTCGCGGCGCGCCAACTCCGTCGAGATATTATCCGTCTTGATGATTTACCTTGAATTGCCATTCGTGCGCATACCAATTAACGAAAGTCGTCCCGAGGAGAAGGTTCCGAAGCGGCAGCCAATTAGGGACGGCGGGGACACGCGGCGGTATTACGGGCGACGAAATCGCAAATCCTTGTCGTCGGACACGCGCGCGAGCACGACAACGCTTTTCCGCGTTGCTGCATCCGCCGTCGTCGTCGTCGTCGTCGTCGTCGTCGTCGTCGTCGTCGTCGTTGCCCGTCGCCATGGTCGCCTCGAGCGAACCGGCGCTTTAACGCTGTACCCGTTTTAATTATCAAGCGTCACAGCAACCGAAAAATAAGCAGAATATCTTGTACCTGTCGAGGTCTTTGTAATTCTCTCGGATATCGTACCTCGCTTCGACCTTTTCCCGTCGCGGAAGAAGCGTCTCGATTTCCCCGGGTCTCGAGCGGAAGAAACGCGCCCTCGCAACGTTATTCGCGCGAACGGCGTTATACGGGTCAAGTAGTTTAATTATTATTAATCCAAGTTGTTCCTCCCTCGGATGCGAGTTTTGTCGTTCGCGCGAATGTTCGCTTAAAGCGCCTCAATTAGAATGAATAATTGACCGTACTTAAAAAAAAAATCGCATTAAATTCCCCCCGGCTTCGGGGACGCGACGTCGGGACGGAAAAAAAAATTAGGTTTAGATTTGTAAAAATTAAAGTAACGTTAAGTGGCTCTCGTTAGATAAGTAATTAGATAAGTAATTCTGTAGCGGAGAGAGCGCACGAAAATGGTCTCCAAAGATGTCAACGGTGCTCTCCGAAGCTCTGCGAATCGCGAAGAGTGGGTATTTTATCGCAATTAAATGTCCTTCCGCGAATTAAAGACGAAAAGAATGCGACGGAAATGTTTCCATGTCCCGTTTATACGTGCTTTTGAAAGAAGGATACTCCGGGGAAAAATCCGTGAATGTTGGAGTGCTAAAACTAACCGTTCTCAATGGCCCATTTAGATTGCGGCCGTATAATGTCTTTTTTTTCTCTGTATACGGCGAAATATAGTAGAACTATTATGAAAGTAAAATAAATTTTCTGGCAGAGAGTATTCAGGGCAAAGGGAAAGTGCGCGCCGAATTAGCTGGAAAGTTTAGCACATAAATAACACAATCCGAAGTTTTTATGAATGAAGGGAGACCTTTATATCGTATCTTAACTTTTATTTCGCGTTAAATGCACTTTCCTTGGTTTTAAATGTCTATTTTCCGACGCAATTACGATGTCAATCGGAAACATCGTCGGATAATCACGGCCTTTCTTCTTTATTAAATTAACGACAAGTGATATTTCAAGCAACAATCTGTAATTCAAGAAAATTGTCATTCAAAACGATGCGAATAATTAGCGTGATTTCTACTCTGTGGCAAAGAAGTACAATTACGAGAATAAAAAAAGGAGACGATTATTTTGATTACGTTTGCATATGAGGCGCGTCGGCTCATGAATCTCTGATCGATTTATATCGAGACAGGAAAACCTGTGTAGCATTTACAACAGATTCTGAGAAAAATTACAAGGTTATTCGCGTCCTTCTCCATTATTTCGTAATTGGTTTCGATTACGGAAGTAGCGTTTATCTCGCGATGAAAAAAAAAAACAAGATCCTTGCGTAATATTAGTTGACGTATATTTTATTGCGTTTATATTTCAAATTCTATATTCTTTAAATATTAAATTGTTACGAAATCGAAAGCGATTCTCCGTAACAGTAGGATTCTCCGTACTCTTCTTTCCCGATACGCATCGCTATCGATTCTATTCTGATGTACGAGTACGCGGCCGGTATCTCGTACCCGCGAAAAATTCATCGATAGTTTTCTTTCCTCGTTTTCAAAGTCGAGGTAGAGCCGGGTAACTCGCGAGGCGAAGCGATTTCGTCATATTCGACGATTTCGTAGACGAGTTCCTCCGGTTCGTGGAAGGATCGATAGTTCAGCGTCCTTGTACTACGTGCATCCTTGGTAACGGCCGGATCGGGCGCGTCGTTCTCCATGACGGCGGGAACGGTTTTCAACGGCGGCGGCGAACACTTCAGGAACGAACGGTGAGCTCAGTGTTTACGTACGTTCCATCGCCGTCGTAGACGTTGCGGCGCACGTTGCCTTTACACATCTCTTGTTCGGACGGGGAAGGTCGAAAGAGCGAATACCGTCGAGCGAGGCGAGTCGACAGCCACCGAAACTCGCCGAATGCCGGGGCATTACGTCAGTGTGCGCGAGGCTCATCCACACGTACACAGCCTTGCAGCTGACACGTACAGCTGCAAGCAAGGCTGTGCAAGTGTAAAGCCGAATTTACACACAGTTGAGTCTTGATCGAATAACGCTTCCCCCCCCCCCGAAAAAATGAAGAACCGGGAACTGAGGCTCGAACTGAGGCGCACAGTGGGAAAAACTGTAGGGTCTAGGAATCTCTGTGAAAGGAGATTTTTCAAAGGGAATAAATCTCGGATATCTAATACCTCCTGCTTTGTTTGTCGAGAAGAAATGTACAAACGTGTAGTTTGCGTGTTTAATATTTATGAAAACGTAACGTTTGAGCAAGGCGAAAGAATGCAGCAGTCCCCTGGGAACCGGAACGTCCGGTCACTCCACGAAGAGAGCGAGCCGTGTAAATCGGGCTTGAGCACACTCGCGCGCGCAATATGCTAACGTGCGCGCGTTCGCGGGTTGTCGAAAGAGCAGAGGGGAAAAAAAAGAAGAAGAAGAAGCGAGCACATACGAGGAGAGCGAAGTGGCGTACGTACCGCGAAGGAAACCCGTAGGTAATTGTGCGAGCAGAAACGCTGACGCAGAGATAAGGGAAACCCTTACGACCGCCTCCGGTACGGCTATTTATGAGCGGTGTTGCTAGTGAGACGGAAGAACGGAAAAGGAAAGGAGGATTCGCCGCGGCGATGGGAGAGAGCTCCGTGGCGGCGACGGAGATCCGAAAATTTCTCCCCGAGAGAAGAAATTTCCTCCCTTTTTCGCGCGCCGGGCGATCCCGGGGCGCTTCCGGTCTACGGCACCGGGAATCGGCCGGGAGATGCGGTTAGCTGTTAAGCGCAGGATTCTCCGACTCGCAGTTGCAATGTTGCTAATCGCGAACGAAGGATTCAGAAAAGGCGACGTAACGTCCCGGGCAACACGGCTATATCTTGAAGGCTAATCTTTTCACCACCACCATTTTTTAGTCGACATATATATACACACATACGCAGAGTACCTACGGCGAAATTTTTTGGCTTACAATTGAGATGGTAGAAAAAAATTGGGAATTTTTGTAATCGTATTAATTATCGCGGCAGTTGAGATCACGACTGCGATGGGAGATGCATCCAAACTGATGTATTATCAATGAATTCAATTATTTATTTATTTATTATATATATAAAATAATGTCCAATAATTAGAAGATAAATGCCAGGATGGTGTCTCTCGTTGAAACTTTATGGAAACTAATTAGCTGGAATTTTCCAGTAATCCGTATCTAATCATTTCATGAGAGTTTCGTGGGAGTTAAGTTTGTGCTTCGCACTCTTAATTTGCGCGCGCGTAAATAGCGATTAAGTTGAAATGGATTGTTTGGTTCGTTGCGTAATCCTTGGGGATAATTAACACTAGTTTCTCGAACGTGGATACGACGTTTTGACGCCGACGATGGCTTCCGAGCGATGTCGCAACACACCGGCGAGGTGCCGATCCGCTCCGCGCGGGATAATTTCGCGCGCGAATCGCCAAGTTTCAGGGCGAACGAGTCCGAGGTAGGCTAGCCCGGGTTTTGTTGAGCAACGATTGTTCCGCATCGACCGCGATACGGGAGCCGAGCGATATCTTCTGCGATTTCGGATCGCCGTCGCGCTAATGAACGGCGTTAATGGAAATTACGTAAACGCGCGCGAGAAAGAGGAGAGGCTCGTTGCATCAAGTAATCAAGAAACTGGAAACCTGTTTCGTTATTCCTGGCCTTCTCGTAAAGCGATCGAGGTATAATTACTCCGGCGTTTTTGCTTGTACGATTCCGCGCGCGCGCGCGTTTTACGACGTATTTATTCGTTACACCCAGTCTCGCGAACGCGATTACGACTTGTGCAGCGTCACGCGAGCTATGATCACTGTCGATCCTTGCGGCTAATCGCGACGTGTCCCGATAGAAGAGTGAAAGAGAGAGAGAGAGAAAGAGAAAAAAAAAAGATCCTCGGATCAAATCGTCGTCGCGCGTATCTCGCGTCGTACGTATTATTATATTAATTCAATCATGCGAAGATCTCCGCTGGGATCTTAATCCGATTTAACCGCCGCCGCCCCGTCGTCGCTGACGGGGAGGCCGCGCTCGCATTAAACTTAATTATACTCGAGACAGGCCAGAAATCACCAACTTGGCGACACACTTAAAGCGTAATAAGGCAGCATTCCAAAATTAGCCGCGCGAGATTAATAGCAACGTCGTCGCTGTCGTTGTCGTCTTTGTAGTTTGTTCCCCGCGTGTCTCTTTTCTTACAACCGCGCGCGCGGCGAGCCTAACCGACTCCACTACTTCCCCCGCTCAGAGAAAAAGGACGCAACAATGTTGGCCGCGGGTAACCGATTTCGTAACGCGCGACCTACATCACACCGGCAACGCCCGCAACCGAAATCGTGCGGCGAGTCTCTCGCGCGCGCGAGTCGTTGCTGCGAAATATTTATTTCGCGCACGATTTCGCCGATCTGCGCGATCGCCGCGGCGGCTCGTTTGTTGGCGGCCCCGGCGTTTCGGACGTTTGCAGCTTCGTATGTAGTCTTGAGGGAAATCTGGTACACACGTGAAGCTCTCGTTACGGCTACTAGATTTTCCATGGTTTCTCCGTCGTCCCAATTTTACGATCGGCCCGACGCGGCGCGCGGATAGCGCAACGTACGCTATTTCGGAGCGTGCGCGCGGAGCTCTCCCTGCTCCTTCTCTCTCTCTCTCTTTTTTCTCGTCTTCCTTTTGCCCCGCAGTTCTTCCCGTACGCAACGTAAATTCTTCTTACGGATATTATCGCGAAGATGCCGAGAAGACGGCAGTTTCCGTCGGGACGACGATTTCTCGCTGCGCGAGGATTGAAGCCGGTGTAATTCCGGCGGGTTCAATTTTCGATACGGTGAAACGTGTCTGCGCCGATCACCGCGTTTTCATTATTACGATTTAACACGGAGATTATTCCGTATGTGTGTGTATAAACGTGTTATCGAGAATTAATTGAGGGTTCACTGAAATTGTAAAGAGACAGAGCAGTAACGTAGAACACTTAACTGTATTACTGTACTTGTGGGAACAATACGATAACATTAAAATCTATACTCGTTGGAATTATCGACCTTCATGAGTATTGGGTATAGCTACCTGATACACGAAAAGACAGAAAATTGTGGTCAGACTTCAATTAGATATCTCTTAACGACAGTTAAATGATCCCGTAGCATTGATGTCTAGACTCTACGAAATTATCAAGTCCGGCTTCTATTACCGGCGACAATTCTCTATGGGCGACAAACGTATCGATCAGCCCAGCGACTTATGTATCTCGGTTACAAGGGGCCTTGCTTGCAAATATTGACGCGAAAAACTTCTAATCCGGCAACGCCGGCGCCCCGAGCGCCGGCAACAAGCTGCTACCAGATAAAAATAAATTTGCGCCCGGAATAATCGCGGAGCTCCCTAGAGATTCGGCATGGACGGCCGACCGCGTCTAGGCGCGGTGCGTTCTAAGTTTTCAATGTATTTAATAAGGCATGAATTCTGCGTTAGAAATCGTTTCACTGATTTTGCCTGCTAAAAGATGCGAGATTACCGCGTCAAAAAGTATTGAATGTTGGCCCCACATTTTTGACACGCGAGAACGCAAGGGGAAATGAATTAAGCGTCAAGGATATATTACAAGGAATTTTCAAATTCTGATTATTAACATAGTTTATCTAATTATTGTCTGTTATCTAATCCGGGCTTATAATATTAAATTACGCGATGTCATTGAAAAGCATAATTATAACAAAAGGAATTTCAATTAAATCAAAATTGCTTATAGTGTCTCTCTGAAGGTTTCACATTAACGCTAAAATTATTAGAAGGTCAGCAATTTAACGTTTGAAAAAAATGTCGAAACAGGATGTGTGAATTATTACCGTAATATTATTTTATGCATTATATCATAATATTAGTTGAAACACATTACAAACACATTATATCAAGCCTCAAAGCCAAACTTGGAGCCATGGGTCCACTGGCAAGCTTTTCAGCTTTTTAGTCGGCTTTGAACTAGATTCGATCTTTGCCGCGTGCTCCGCAATGCGTGTGTGCGTACGTCCGTCGATAATTACCTCCGATGCTAATATTTGTCCAACATCGCTTGCGCTTTGCAAGATCAATTAGCCACCGGGAACTTGGAACCGGTTCCGAGCTATCGATCCGAACCAGCTTGAGAATCGAGAGAGTCGACACTCGTCGTTGTCGTCGTTGTAGTCGTCGTCGTAGTCGTCGTCGTAGTCGTCGTCGTCGTCATCTCCTCTAATGGCGATCATTACCGGCCACGCCGTTATCGATCTCTAAACGCGATGATTATCGGCCTTTCGCAACGTCACGCAAGTCATATTTCGAACGAAATTGAATCGATGATCGCGATATTATTAGGCGACATAATTACGGTTATTTCATAAGCGTTCGTTTCTCTTTCTCTCTTTTCCCTTCTTGGGTTTATTACAATTTTGTTTACTACAACGTAACTCGTACATAACACATATATTTTTTATACTGTAATCATGACTTTTATTTACGTGTTTAAATATTTGTATACGAATATATTACAAACCCGTTAAAATGTCTGACAAGTTTCCAAATTTCAGCCAAGTTTGAACTTTGAATAATGAAAAACTATCTCGAGTATTCGTATCACGAGTGTGTTTGTTACATGTGTCGCATAAATACAAATAAAATTACTGTAAATCTCTCCTATCAATAAGTTACGGGACAAGTTATGCGCGGCAGTTATTTATCGAGGCGAAGAATGTGCACAATTCCCTTGGTTATTAAACTTTGCCTCATCGATCTGTCGCCGTCCAATAATGCGCGATAAAATCTGCCTTTAATCGTGTAGCTTTATACACAGCGGCGCAATCGGTATTTTTGTTGCAATTCAGGTGTTAAATTGATCAAGTAAAGTAATCACGTACGATCGGAGGAAGTAATCCGCATAAATAGATATTCACGAAACGCAATGTACACAATTTATGCGATCGTCGAGAACGTGTATTGTGTGTGATCCGTTTTACGGATAACTAATTACGTTATAATTCTAGACCAAATGATATGTTCATCAATTTAATCACGTTATAATCTATATCGGGTTGCAGACAGAAAGCGGGCATGCGTAACTGCAGCAGTGGTTTCCAAACTTTGCGTCGCGACCCAGAATTGAGTCGCGAGCAACTTTTAATGAGTCCCACTGTGGAAAAATACAGAACGCACTCTCTATTCGCGCAAAAATTACCCGCGCACATTGTATACGAAGATATTAATGAAAGGATCCTTTGTTATTTTTTTTTTATTTCTTTCCTCCGCCTTTTTTCATCGAAAATCCTTGCGTCCCTTTGTATTTACAATCGTATTATTAAACATATTATATTGAAATTAATCCTATATATAGGTGCTCGATTCAGAAAATTTCAACAGTCCCGCGCTGCATCGTTTCATTAATTTTAATCCCGATTATCGGACAATGTTAATATTTGAAAGATGCGAAACGAAGTAAATAAACGGCAAAACGACGGAATTTTTCGTCCAAAGGACCGTCGCTCCGCTCGACCACAGTCTGTCTCGGATTTTGTATCTATTCGATAAACAGTGGAAATATTAATTCATGCACGAGCGCAATCACATTTAGGGGCTTCTTCTCATTTTTCAGGTATATTTCTCCGATTTCCCTGCGATATGAATTTTATGTTTGGGGAAGCCTCTAAAAATTCTACGTTGCTTTGTACAATCCATTGGTAATACAATATCGTATAATGCTCGATGAATAAAGATGTATTATATTGTTTGATTGGTAAACGCGCGCGACGTTGTCTAAAAGACAAAAGTGACAATATTAATCAATCTCTCTTTGAAAATATCAAGTCCAGTCTTGGTTATCTCATAGATATACAAGATTTCTCGTACATTTAATTTGAGATGTATGTGGGACGAATTTCATTTACAAATATATAAATGATACATAAAATGATTAGATATTTAGATTCGCATATCAGTGTTGCAATGTTTTACTCTTAACTAACATGTAAATTACTTTTACATTATTTTATTATTCAAGATGTCTTGGATTAAAATTTATACAATGTCTTTATTTAGTAAATTTGTACAATACGAGCGAGTACGATAATTCGACTATTGTTGCGACCAATCATTTTCAGCGAAGATTGTATATCCTGTATCTCAAATTAATCAACGATTAATCATTCGCTAATTACTCACGTGTAAACACACCGACCAAGCAGCGTCAATCAGAGCGTTAGCGGCTAATATATACGCGTATTTATCAATCGGTTATATAACATGTATATTCTTAACTTTTAAATATACGTTCGCTTAAGTATGCTCGCGTATTTTAAAAGTCGTTGTGCTTGTTTATCCGGAAAGCTACGCGATCGAGTGTGCAATTACAAGTCGCCGCTTATAGATCACTGTAGGTTCACGCTTAAAGATTACTTTTATTTAAGACGTCGACGTCGGCGTCGGCGACGCGAGGACATGGGATGACGGGAAAACTCTATTACCCCATTAACGTCAAGTTTTATTCTACGTTTCCATCGCACGTCTTTGCCAAGATACGGAATTTCTGAAGCGATATATACGTGGCGTGTATACGATGTATCGTGCTCTCCGAACGAGACGGGGGACGAGGGGAGGTAAAAGAGAGAGAGAGAGAGAGAGAGAGAGAAAGAGAGAGAGAGACAGAGAAAGAAAGATGCTCAACAGAGGGAGAGACGCGTGTTACGAAACCACGGCTCGTGAGAGAGCCCGGTTAGGTGAAGTGAAGAGAGGAGAGAAGGGTAGAGCCCGTTGGACGAGCTCTCTGTACGAACGGGCGTTCATTTTCTATCTCGCCTCCATCCCCTGTTCACCGTCTCCTCTCTTCTGTTCTCGTTCTATCTTTCTCTATCCCTCTCTCTCTCACACTTTTTTTCGTCCTTCTCTTCGCCTCTTTCTCCTTTTCTCTCTTTCCCTCGTGTATTCTGTCTCTGCCCCCCCTCTCTCTCTCTCTCTCTGCCTCTTCTCTTCCCTGCTCTTTTCGCCTTTCCTCCCCCTTCTGCTACTCCCCTCGAACCCCTTCGACTTTCCGTTATCATCTCGGCGCTCGCCTCGGGCTAAAATAAAGAGAGATGCGGCAGGAGAGAGGGAATAATAAAGAAGAGGGAAGAGAGGGAAGAAATGCCGAGCGGTGAATGCGCGGGAGAGAAAGAGGGACAAAGAGCATACGGACGAGAAAAATTGAAAGGAAAGAACAGAGAGAGAAAAAAGGATTCGACATGGACGAGGGGTTAGCGAACGTGGTGGAAGGCTCGGTAACGCGCGGGGACAAGAAACGAGATGACGAAGAGAGAGAGAGAGAGAGAGAGAGAGAGAGAGAGAGAGAGAGAGAGAGAGAGAGAGAAAAGGGTAATGCGAACGCGAATTTCGAATTTCGAGTCGCGATTTACGCGGAGTTAAGCCCGACTTTTGTAACTCACGCAAACGGGACGTGCGCCACGTTTTTTCCACGACGCCCGTAAAACGACAGGGACGAGAACGACGGCGGCGGCGGCGACGACGACGTATGCGCGACTCTCGACGTGCTGTCACTTTTTTTTAACATCGAGTTATAAATAAAAGCGCGTAGAGTTCGAACGAGAGCCCCGGCGTGGGTGCGCGAGCTAACGCCGAGATATTTTTGGGATCTGTGCTGCAGTCGCGCGCGTTGCAGGTACAGGGAGAGAACGAGAGAGAGAGAGAGAGAGAGAGAGAGAGAGAGAGAGAGAGAGAGAGAGAGAGAGAGAGAGATAGAGAGAGAGAGAGAGAGAGAAGCTCACGTGAGCTCGGCTTGCCGTAATCGCGCGTCCCCTCCCACACTGATTTTCCACACTGATCACAATGACACTCGAGAACGGACATGTATCGAAATTACACAGATGTCTCATTAGCTCATCCTCTATTACACCTCCTACGCGTTCGCAGCTCTGCGTGAAATTTTGCCCAGCGTTATGAACTAGGATTCAATTAGAAACATGTACTTTGTACGTTCTCTGTTTTTACCGATTTATTAATTACAATTCGGCCATCTGGAACGATTTATAATCTAGATTAATAGATTGAATTTCACATAAAATCACCTGCCTCCTCCGCATTAGACTACTCGTCAATATTATTTCTCTTCGTGTAACGTATCCCGCCCGTTACTCTATCTATCCGTTCTGCAGAGATGTCGACGGCGGCGGGTGCTACTTCGCGAAATTGAACCCGGCGGAGAACTCAACTTGTCACTACGCTCCGAACTATCGGATCGCATTTGGGACCGCAGTTCGAAAAACTTTTCCGCGCATACGGCCGTTGTTGGCGCGGCACGCATGTTAAACGACGTGTGGAGGGCCCTTTTGCGCGAAGCGGGCCAGTCGATGATATACGAGGGCAATTCCGTAATTGCGTATCGGTCGAATTCGCGGTCGGCGCGAACGATCGTAAAACACGATCGGGCGATACGCGGAGCGCAGAGCTCGGCCGGGCGTGTGCGTGTGCGTTAAGTTGACGCAACAATTGCGGGTTACGGTCACGTTCGACGGGAATAATAATGCGTCGAGATAAATACTTCGGTGCGAGGACCCCCCCCCCTGCCCCCTCATGCGTGTCCGAACAATTAAAATCGCGTACGTGGCGCGATGCAGCGCGGAAGAATAATTGCCGTGATTTGCCGGTACCTTAATATGACGCTTTTAATATCTACCAGGTATAATATCGTAACGTGGCCATTCGGTTCCTAATGATTCGCGTTTCGAAGCAAACTGTCCGGAATCGCGGCAGCGGAGTCGCTTTGACTCACGTGCGAGTCGATGCAGAAAGGGCCTTTCATTATCGCAAGCTGCTTAGTACCCGCGTAATATGCCGGGAATCTCACGTAATGTACCACGTACATGCAAAACAGGCGAAATAGGTGGAAATAAGGTGTATAAAATAGAATTCTTGTCACTTGTTCAAAAAATGAATCTATTATATTTAACTCGAATGATCTTTACTCTTTTATTTCCTTCATTGGATTAGCATTAGTTAGTGGGATAACAGTCTTTTTTTTTTTATTTAACGATAATCTGAAAAAAAATGGAGCTATCATAATGCCGGGCTACAAGATGATACGATTAAACAAATGTGCACTGAACAATTCAAATTGCATTGTATAATTCCGCAATTACCGAATAGGTTGTTTCGTTTTTCGCTCGTAGGACGATTAACGATAATATGATCCTAACTGCCGCGACACGTCATTTACGAAGCTGATAAAAACGCTTTTATGTCAATGTATGCGAATCGCTAACGAGCGTGGGCAAGAACCCGTCGATTCGTCGTTGATTTTTCGCGTTCACAGCGGAGATCGGTCAGGGATTGGTCCGGCCCGATGTTGTAATACCGCGAAAAAGTGAAGAGCGCGAAATTATGCATCGGTGACCCATTTTGGCGAGGCGGCGGAATATGGAAGATCACGGGGACATTATTTCGACGAATAATGGTGGAATAACGGATAACGAATTTTCGTTCTATTTTCGCGATCAAACTTATGTCACAGCGAGTTTGGATAATGAAGATGGAACGTCATAATCTTATTTCATTTTCTCGTATTATAAATCTCGGTCTCTTGGTTTTATGAAAATGAATATCACCACCACATAAATACGATCGCACTTATCAAATTACCGGAGCTGTAACTGCAAAGTTTGCACCTGTCAAATAATGGCATACGTATGACACATGATATTAGAAAATTAAGAAAAATTTCTCTCACGCTCTCTTCTCTCGTATTTTCGTCCCGCGGCAAATAATTCACCATCGATTACTCGTAAAGGCAGTAATCGGCTAGATAATACAATCAAATTAAAACGAAATTGTTATAAAAACAGAAAAAAAGATTTACATCGATAAACGATGAAAATATAGAATCCTAGGAAACAAACAAGTTGATGAACAACGAGCTTCGGAGCATCTTTCGATATGTGTATATTCGCGGAGCGGAGAATAATTTAATAGCAATTTTGAGTCTTCTCCTGCGATCAAATAGCTGCCAAATATTAAACTTGTTAAGGGATCTCGAACGTTAACATTTGGAATAAAATTCGCTCATATCCTCGAGGAGAAAATGATTTTCCGCGCTCGCTCAAGTATTTGAGATAACTGAGAAAAAGAGAGAGGAAGGAGGCAGATATGGATAACGGAATGCGTGTCACCTGTCGTTTTCTGCGAGATGCGCTAAACGCCGTCGTCGCTTCTTACCTGCAGCTTCATCGAAGACGATTCGCGCGAATACCTGAGACTCGTAGGTTATTCATGTATTCCAAACTTACGGAATATATGAATAACTACGATAGGGCGCCGAGACGACGGGAGGAAAGCGGGACGAGAAACGGAGAAGAGAACGAGAGACGGGAAAACGAGAGAGAAAGCGCGCGCGGCGAGCTCGATCTTATTGATAAGGTCGATTTATCGGCGACACGTGGCCGCGTTTACGTTCACCTCGCCTCGTTTTTCCGTTCGCGTCTTCCAGCCGCGATCCTCGGTCCCGGGGAACCATTCGTTTCCTCCACGACCCGACATTATCCGCGACGTAAACGTCCCGTCGTGCACCACGTGCTTTCGTTTACGTGTTCAACTGCTTTTCTTCCCTCGTTTTCGTATTATCTCCTCCTTCGACTTTCCTTCCTTTCCCGCACGATACAGATAGACTGGAATCTGCGACGCTGCTTTATGAAAGTTACTTCCATTTTCCTAATTGATCGATAGAACGTAATTAAAAAATATTAAAAAAAGAGTTGGAATGCCGTAAGATATTCTCGGAAATTTCAAGTGGTGGATAACATTGTTGCGTATAATCATGTAATATTGTAACTCAATTATTTTAATACTCAAAGTAACAATTTTACTTTTTTTATAAATAGGAACGGAAAGTTGCATAAATTATCGGCACGAGTTGTCGCAAAATTAATCATTCCAGACGTTTAATTTCTGGCTGCTGTTTTGAATCGCACGCACGTTTTTCTTACAATGAGTTTAACGTTTCTCGAGCTTTCCCGCTTCGAGGCTTTATGTTTCCATGTGGGCATTCTTTACGAAGCAATCGCCGTTCGATATTCTGTGTTGTCGCCGGCAGCCTCGTGCGCTATTGTTGCGCGTTTGCTTTTGTCTTGCCAAGGAAATACCACGCGATCGCCGCGTACATCGCCAATTACATATCGATCGAATTCTCCAGAACCGACAATTTCGTTCCGCTACCTACATTACGGCAGCTCAAATATGTCAGCCCGAACGTAAAACCGTTGACAGTCGAGTTACTCGACGTGTTCTGTTCTGTTTTCGCAGTCGGATTTGCAATAACACGCTATCCCGCATCACGGTACTTCGTGTAACGACATATCGACTGGCGTATCGCGGAGGAATTTGTATTTTGTCGTATTTCTTCATTAATAGATTTAAGTAGTGAAAACATGGATTACGCCGCGTGACATCTCAATCTACTTTGCCATTCACGTTGTCATTTCGGACGATAACGGATATCGTGCTGCTCGGCTTGTATTTATCGAAAAAATTATGCGAGAGTAATCACGTGAAATTGCACGCGACGCGATAATGCGAAGATTGCCTTTGTGTCTCGCCACTTGCTCGTTATTTATTAACGAGTTTGAGCATAGAGCACTCTTGCTATATTCCTTTCGGACAAAGGCTCGCTCTCAAGTTTGCATCGCGCGCCGTTTAGTTCTCCGGCGGGCTTTTATCGGGCGG
Organism: Tetramorium simillimum; assembly: GCA_011636635.1. Taxonomy (NCBI): domain Eukaryota; kingdom Metazoa; phylum Arthropoda; class Insecta; order Hymenoptera; family Formicidae; genus Tetramorium; species Tetramorium simillimum. Next base: position 26,359 of record VBVQ01001332.1, read on the forward strand.
GGGAAAAAAAAGAAGTAACAATTAATACACACCGTACGTTGCTATTTGTCAGCGAGAGTGCCAGTTGTTTCAACGTTACGATGATTAACAATGATGATAGGTTGTATGCGTCAAATTACATAAGATGGTAGACCGATAGAAAAAGTTCGCCAGCCTCTGCCTTGTGAAAATTACAGGCTTCACATGGCTTCGCATTTGATCAGCTCGTACGGAGAGGCGTGAAATCGCGTTAAACGCGTCAGGTAATTACCCGTGGTGAATTTTATTTCTCGTCGCCGCATGTGCGCGCGCGGGGCAAGTTTTAGAATTTTGCGAAACCCCGATGGAAACCCACCCGGGGTTGGCAACGGAGCCAGCAACGGGAAGAGCATGATCCTGCCAACCAACACTGTTGGTGGTAGTGGGATCGAAAGGAGGCGGAGAGCGAAGCCTGTCATCGCGGTAAAGGATTCGTCCTTGCTGCACTCGCTCTCCCCGCCTACTTTCAACCTCGCAACCGCATCGGCGATGACGACGACGGCGACGACGGCAACGACGACGACGAGGACGACGAGGACGACGTCGATTCACTATGCGCACGTTTTTCTTCTTCCTCTTTCCTTCTTTCTTTCTTTTCTCTTTTTTTCTCCCCTTCTTTCTCCTTCTCTCTCTCTCTCTGTCTCTCTCTCTCTCTCTCTTTTTCGTACGGCGACTCCAAAAAGTCAAACGGCTCCATCGCCGGTCTTCCTTTTCGGTCGCGGCGAGAACAAACGGCGAGAAAGTTCGAAAAACGCGGTGACGAATGCACAGTAGTCGCCGCGGTACCGTTTCCCGCGTCAACTATCTTCATCGTTAATCTTCAAGTATTCCCAAGGAACTCCGTAATGAATTTGCTGGAAAACGGAGTAGACCGGCGATGTAGGTGTCTGTGTGTGTGTGTATACACATCGGGAGCGTCAGATAGCCTTGACCTATTGGCGCCCCCAAGTCTGGTCCAAACTTCTTGCGGCTTTGGCTTCAATTCTCCGGAGACTCTTCTATACATCAAACACTCTCCGCCCTCGCCGCTACATCCCGACTGCGGTACGCTGTATTACGTCAGCATTGATAGAAATTGATACGGTAAAGTCAGAAGCTCTCTAACGTCGTTTTTTATCAAGCCGTTCGCCAAAGGATTTCTTTTTATTGTTCCTACATCGCGCGAGTTTCACCGCCCACAAATTGAAGAAATTTACAATTATTTCCTCATACTTGGAAAATGAATATGTATGTTCCGTCATTTTAGATTAAAATTTGGAAAAATGCAATTGAATAAGTTTTACGAAAATGAAAAATGTGGAAAACAGTTGTTGGACTGTTTTGTCTTTATTATATTTTATCAATCATAAAAAATGTGAATTTTTTCCTTTCAAAAATAAAGTGTTATCTGATCTATCTAACACGCAACTCTAAAATTGTAAAGTAAAATTATCACTGATTGTTTCGCCTCTTCGCATCGTATAAATCACGTTTCGAATGGTGATTTTCGATCGCTATTTTCAGCCTTCGTTATGTAAAGATTATAATCGTAAGAATTTTCGATGAAAAAAAAATGCGGTGAATCTCTTTCTTACTTTCTCCGCATAGAAACGAGTTTCATTCCACTCACTCTCAGCGCTACATAACTTTTTCCACTCTTTTATAATTGCCATGCATTCCCGATTCTACTTTATTCAAGTTTATTCAGGAGCGTCTCTCTCTCTTAACGTTTACATCGTTTTATATCTCAACTATCGTCGTCCTTGCGCCGTGCGAAGGAAACTGTAAGGAGAATTCCGTACATCGCGCGTCGAAACTTTGCCGTCTCGGAAACTAGAGTAACTAGACGGCGACGTCCCCGGTGAAAAATGTGCGCCACATTGTAACGACACGTGGCGGACTCGTTCCTCGAGAAAGCACGGCGACTTTCTCAACGAGGAGGAAAGTACGCGGGAGAAGAGCCACCGCGGGTCGCGCTGAAACTCGATTCCAGGATCACGACCTTCGGTCGTGCGGCACTTTTCGGGGAGACGGGGACTTTATAGACCGTTTTCGCGATCGACATTTTAATAGAATAATAAAGAAGGAGAAGCACGCGCCTGTTTTGTTGCTCTCTCTCTCTCTTCGCGTTATCGCGCGCGCTGCGCGAGTCGGGAGCGGCGTGTCATTTACGTCAATTCCGCTGCGCTCGCAAAAATGGAGCGCCCTCGCGAGCGATAACCTTCCCGGCATCCTAAAACGGTTGCACAACGACGCGTGAAATTATTGCCTATGCGGAATGACATACACCAGCTTACTTTCACGAGAGTAGTCGAGAAAGTATTACTGGAAGATGAAGTGGTTAGAGAATTACGTTAACGCGGACTATTTATCGACGACTCATGACGCCGCCCGACTATTTTCAGCGAGGTCGTTCACATAATTTAAAATGAGAGGGGGAGAGAGAGAGAACGAGGATGGATGACTTATATAATACTCGAAATTGCATGACGTCGACGACGAACCTCTCTCTTTTGGGAGTGCAAGGAATTGGCATATTTCGACCGTGCGATCAGGCTCACATTGAGAAATTAAATTTGAATTCATAAAGATTAGCGCTTATGCGGCACTATTGGTTTCGTTATCTCGTCGCTCGTCGAGGGTGTACCGTGGAAGTATTTGCCGGTAAATGCAGTCGGAAACGTTGGTCTTTCCAACAGATTCTATCCATTGATTACATTCCGCAATTTAAGGATTGCGAGGAGCGCGAGGCGGACCCGACGGCGGCGCGACGAATGCAAATGCACTCGCGTTCCTCAGCGAAACGTGATAAAATTTGCAAGCATCGCTCTCGCCAGAACTTTGCAATTAAATACTAATCAGCATGGCTCGAATCTAATTTCGGTGAGGAAGGATCGAAAAAGACGCGAACGCGCGCGTACGATCCGATAGCGATTTCGTAATCATTCAGTGATGCAATTAAAACTTTAACGCGTAAAGTGCATCGCGGGGTCTCTCATCGTTGATTTTTATTCATATCAAATATCAACCTGTTAATTTTCTTGCACTAAATAAATTCGGGACAGAGGCGAGTTCGATGAGTTTGAGCCTTCTTTTATTTCGAGCTTTATTTATGGCTTTTAAGTTCGATTACACCAACGTTATTTCGACTTTAAGTGAGATATGTGTCTTTATTTATTTAGAAAGAAAGATGAAGATAGACACATTATAAGTCTCGCTTAAAACTAAAATAACGTTGGTGCAACCGGGTCTTATTGTATTTGATTTTTAGTTTTTAAGGCGGCATATTTCTTTTTTATACGGGAATAGAGGTAGACCCTATGCCTCGCCTCTCATTGTTAGATATTCCCTTCGTCCCGTCGCACGTTTTGCGCACGTGCGCGCTGATCGAATTATGGTTTTTATCGGGATGAGCGTTTAGCAAATCTATCGATATTTCCGATCGCGAGGTAATCGAGTTTAGCCGGAGACTAATTTTCAGTAGTCGGCCGAGTCAAGTGAGAGAGGGAGAGAGAGAGAAAGAGAGAGCGCTCCCCTGATAGCGATAAAGCAACGCACGCTTTAATTATCGTACTGTCAGATTCGCTGTGCGTCCTATATGGAAATTGTATTAAGCTATTTCATCGAGACGTCATAATACCGCATAATCGAGTTATATGTCTTTATACCGGGCGAGATACTGTTCGCGATAATTGAAAAACCGCGGAGCGCGATATTAATCGGTCCCCGAATTGACGCGTCAATTCGGTCCACGAGCGAGGCTTAAAAAGCGTGTCGGAAAAAGTCGCGCGCGCGCGCGCGCGTTTCCGTTAATCGCGATACGACTTCATCTCGAGTTTATCTCGACGTGCGCGAGTTATATGCCCGCGGCAGTGAGCGAGCCGTGATTTTTGTGAAAGATCGATCGCGCGAGAGTTCGAGAAGCGGCATTTCTGTAACGACGAGTGTAGGAATTCGTCGATGCAACGTCGATCTCGGCGGTTTAATCCGACACGCCGCGACGGAGAATAGCGAAGGCGAGGGAGACGAGAGGAGAAAAGAGTGTGCTCGTCGCCGACGAGATTCCGCAAATTATACTGTTTAAGGAATGAGGGCGCGACCGGACCTTGCGCAACGAATACAAATGCAGTGCCAGCCGGCAGCGCGTCCCTTCGGCGCGCGTGACGAAATTCGTAAAGGAGCTCTCGAAGCCAGCAGCAGCCTCCATCACCTCCCCCGAAGGGTATACTCGCGGGGGATTTCGTTGACGTACGAGAGAGAGAGAGAGAGAGAAAGAGAGAACCGCTTTGGCGACAACGTGATAACATTTCTGAACTTGGGGGAGAAAGAGAGAGGGAGAGGGAGACCGGGAGGAGGAGAGAAGCTCGCGCTCTCGCTCGTGGAAGAAAAAATTCGTCGGCCGTATCTCCCGAAAGAGAGACCGAGAGAGCCGCCGGTCTACACCGAAACTGGTTTCGTAAGTGCCGCTTCGGCAATAAAAAGAGACGGGAAGGGAGAAAACGGAGGGAGAGACAGAGAGAAAGAGGCACGTAACGCGACCGCATTCACGACGAGCGCATTTACATGTTACGTAAAATTTCGTTGGGACCCCGCGATACACGACACAACGCCGCAACGGCTCTCTTTCTCTCTCGCGCGATGTTCGCCTCTCGGCCCATTCGCATCTCAATGAAAGTCCAGATGACTTTTGCCGCGGGAGATCGCGGGGAGATCTCTCTGTGTGTAGCGTTCATCTCGCGAGCTTTTGAATATGTACGAATTTGGAACAAGGTAGATAAACAGATTTAATCAAACTTGAGCGGCGCGCGACGACGTAAGGCGCGTGACACAATCGATAATAATACTTTCAGCGAGAGAGTCGTCTAGAGGAATATTCATTTATTTATACGGAATTTGTTCAAAAGTTGGAAGAGTAGCGATAACTTTTCTGCATCGAGAGGATTAAAAATCGTCGCCTGAGAAAGGATCGAATCACAAAAGGCTCGAATGGTGTTTTAAAACGGATTTATTTGCAGTTATTCGTCAGATGCGCCTATTGTTATCGATACGCTCTCATTATCCGTCGATCGTTCGTCGTTTGAAGACGTAAATTTCTTCTTTACAGCGATTTCAATCACCCGCTCCAACTTCCATTAATTTAGAGATGTGTAACGCATTCGCGCTACGTATTATCGAGACGTGTCTCTCTCTTTTTTTACATCATAGAGACACGGGGGGGGGGGACTAGGAACGGCGATGTAAAACGTCCGATTTATCATACGTTCGATAGCTTGTTTTAATGTATCGCGCACCGACGGAAACGTTGCAAATACTGGCGGACTAAAAAAAAAAGGCGGAGCTTTTACTCCAATTTTCAAGGATGATAGATCGTCCCCCGTATTTCAAAATTGGAGCGGAACGAACGTGTACGCTCTCGACTCGCCGGTTATCGCGCGCTCCTTGTTTTTTTTATCCGCGCGGCGTTACCGTGCCGCGGCGTTATTTCTGTCTTCGCGACTGACTCATCGACGTCTCGGAAAGAAATGACCCTTGGTCGCGATACCGTCGGGCTTTGCATGCTTATCAGTCCGCTCGGGCGCAGAAGGCGACGCTATCGGGAAAGAAACGTTCCCGCACAGTCACGGGCCGGTCTCAAGTTCGTCGGCGGAACCTTTATTCGCGCCTTGGTCGCCGTTTATTCCGGATATGTCGTAAATCAGATTTTAAGACTTATCGAATTTGCATAATACACGGTTCAGGATGCTCTTGAGTAGGATCCCGGCGCGTTCGAAAGTTAAACGCTTAGCGTGTCGGAGGATGTCCCAGGAAAGTCTGTTAAGACCCCGGGAATATGTTATTCGCGTGAATTCAACCAGATAATTTGAGGCGATACGCCCGGGCCTTGATTAGGAATTCTTATCTTAATATTCTTGGGAAGTATCTCTCTCTCTCTCTCTCTCTGGTAGCCTATGAAAAAGAAATTGGTCATTTAAAATTCAACGTTTCGTGTCATAACAGGAATAATAATGCGATAAAACCGACGAGCAACCAGTAACCAGTGCGATGACATTCGATCCTCGCACGGTTCGCTGTTTTTCTTGCCGTTTATAACCGTTCGCACGACTTCTTCTACTTAAAGCCACTTGAGGCCACCATTTATAAAGTCTGGCAAGTTCCTCTCCCGCGGCACATCGTGTGAATCTACCGCGTGCTTTCTCTCTCTTTTTCCTCTTACCCCATTCATAAAGCAGGAGATATTGAAAAAGAAACGACAAGAACAATTTCGCTTTTGCCGGGCGGCTGAGAAGCGGGAGGAGGAGGAGGAGGAGGAAGCGGTAAGAGAAGGAGAGCGTCTCTTTCTCTCTCTCTCTCTCTCGCTGGGAAGAATTCACCTGCTGATCTAAGTCGCCATTTGTATTGTCCGCGTATATTGCGGGAACATGTGGCTCATAAAATCGTATCGCGTCCAGCCGTTTCCATTCGAAGATATTTCTGTGCGCGCACGCGGATGCGGATAAAAACAAATATGAATGGCAGCGCGACCGGCGGCAACGTTATACGCCATCCGACCGCGTCGTTTAAAAGGTTAATGTCGATATCCCGACGAACGTAAATAAACATTTTTCGCGACGCGATGACACTCCATCGGCCGATCATTCCGACGAATCGTAGGAAAAAACGTCAGACTACCGCGAGAGGGAAAGGCGAGCGTCTCGCGAAACGCGTCGGCACCGTTTCCTTTCGCCCCCTTTCGAAACGCACTCTTCTTGCTACTTGATTAAAATTGTTTAATTAGAGACGAACCAGGAGGTAGTAGTTGATCCGAGTTCGACGGTAATAAGAAGCGGCGTCCCTACGAGAAAAAGACAGAGAGAGAGAGAGAGAGAGAGAGAGAGATAACATCGCCCTTCGTCGCTTTATTATCCTCCCATCTAATCATTTCGCGACAAGAATCTTACCTAGAAATGCAACGCGAAAGGGGCGCGCTAAATTATACCGTCAGGTGGAGTTTAACGCGAGGGTTCGTGTGTAAGAAGCTGTCAAGGTCGCTTCTTCGAACGGATAGGTTTTACGGGTTTTAGTGTTCGGCAAATAACATTTGCCGCTTAGTTTGGTATACGAATATGGTTTGCCGTTTAGTGGCTGGTGTATTGATGCAAAAGCCAGACGTGTTTGGACAGCATCTACCCGGTGGAAAAAGCGAAATGGGTTTACCGGTTATATGTTGTTTTGACCGCAAAAACCGCCTGGTTTCTACAACAATTGAAGCAACTGGTCGCAAAATCGCCTTCATTATTCAGCACTCTGACGAAAGAGCGAAATATACTGAAGATCCATTCGGCAATTTTAGTTTTCCCGGTTCTTCAATTCTGCGATCCGCATTCAAGGTAAACAACTCGTGAGGCCCAGTATCCAAATTTTTATCGTTCATCTTCGAAAATAGGAGTTGATGTCTTTCTCGAAAAATGAAGCTACACGTATCAGCGTGATAATTAATTAACCTCAAGTACATTCGCACATTTGCATTGCTCGTAATTTGCATAAGCATCCGATAGTAATATATTTCACGGAGAGAGCCTATTCCAAAAGCCTCTGCAAATTTCTAAGATGCAGGGAGCAAAAAGAGCGAAGCGACTCGACGCGCCGGGCTGTATTTTATGCAGCGACGCGAGAAGAGATCCTACAGCTTCGCTCTTCGCGAGACGGTCTCGTTCGTGAAGTTAACAACTCGGACTCGCAGGTATAACCGCGGCTCCGAGCGGCCGTCTCTCGCGCGCGTAGCCGCGTTCGCCAAAGCGGGCCTCTCGGCTCGAAGGTCGAACACTTTCGAGCGCCCGCCACGGCCTCTCGGCCGCAGTATTCGAAAAGAACGGCAGAGAGGCGGATACTTACATCTTGTAGTGGTGCTGCATGTGGTGGCCGACTAGGTGCATGTCGGTGGCGTGCTGCTGCTGCTGCATCTGCTGGTGCTGCTGCTGTTGCTGCTGCGGCTGCGGCTGGTGCATACTCTGATGATGGTGAGTCTGCGGGGGGTCCAGGCTGGATGCACCCAGCAGGGTAGCGCTCTCCCTGAACAACGTTGCCACCTGCATCTTGGCTGCGTCGTCGTTCGCGTTACGTCGGTTTCACCGGAAGCGAATCTGCCGTCGGCCGGCGTCACGACGTCGCCCGCCTCGTTTACCTCTCCCGCGGCTCCGGCTGCGGATCTCGGCGTCGCGTGGACGCTTCTTTCACGTTTCGTCGCCGGAAACGAAGACAGTTCGTTCTAAGATAGGGACGGGTCTAGCGTGATCCCCCCGTAACGTGAATATAGTTTCTCCGTGACGACGGAAGCCCGCCGTACGTTACACGCCACGGTCCGGGATCGATACCCCCCGGCTTCGAGATCCTTCGAAGGCGATTGTTAGGATCGCGGGTGGTTCCGAGAAAGGTCCTCTGGATCGCGTGATTGCGGAATGCTCGCGGTTGTGCGACGACCTCTCTCGACCGCGAGTGTGCTCGCAAATAATATCCCTCGCCGTCTCTCGATTGCTGAGATCGTCAACAGAGGATGCGATATCCAGTCTTTAGCGACAGCGATTTAAGATTACGTTCATCGAGTATTCGGACGAGGCTATGGTTCGCCGTGACTTTCGCGTTCTCTCTCTCTCTCTCTCTCTCTCTAAAAACTCTGCCGAGTGTGCCGTCGGCATCCGTCGAACGCGGTTTTTCTCGTTCCTCGCTCCGCGAACACCTGATTCGGAGTAACACCTGACACACACACCGCAGCCAGCAGCACGACGACGCTCGTATATGCCACCGTCGCGGCGACGGAACCGACGTCGATCACGACGCGGCGTACCGCGCGAGAATCTCTTTCTCGCTCCCTCTCTCTCTCTCTTTCTTCTCCCTCTGTCTCTCCCTCTCGGTGAAGTCCCGAGAGTCGAGAACTCAGTCGAGACCTCGCGAAGTCGTCATCGTACCCCTCGTCGTAACGACCGTCGGCGACGTTAGCAGCATCCTCTCCGGCGAGACCGCGACCGCCAGCCGGAACGCCTCCGCGCCGACAGGCCGGAAGCCACGAAAGTCTGCACTTCTCTTCTCTCTCTCTCTCTCTCTTTCTCTCTTCTCCTGGGCCCACTCTTGTGCGCGCACGGCCTGGGTCCTCTCGGGCACTCACACACACACTCACCGGTGGCGCGGACGCGCTCTCGCGCGCACAACACGCGAGCCGCGCACGGGATCACTGGCCGCGCGGATGATACTCGGGGTTCGGGAGGTTTCTTTCTCGGAGAAATTTCTTTCCCCTCGCTTGCCCCGTTGCGTGCGCTCTCCTCTCTCTCTCTCTTATTCTTTTCTCTCTCTCTCTCTCTCTCTCTCTCTCTATCTCTCCCTCTCCCTGTCCTCTCCCTCCGTTATTCTACGTTTATATTATCGTCCCTTCGCCCGCGACGCAATGCCGCCTCGAATTCGCGCACTCCGTGTCGTCTGTCATGTTCTCGCCGCGGCCGTCGCGCGCACCTTTTGAATTACGCGCACCGCCCGCGCCGTCCTCGCCGCACCGCCGTCGATGCGGCGCGGTGCGGTGTGGTACACCCACGCCCCGTTAAAGGCAGCCGTGCGCGCGAGAGGGTGGCTGGCGCGCTTATCTCGCGCTTCCTTGCAGCGTGTGCGTGCCGGTCACGTCACGCGGTGCACGACGACGACGACAACGACAGCGACGACAACGACGCTGCCGCCGACACGTCGACTCCGTCGCTCGCCGCGCGAAAAACTCGGCGATGACTCGCGGGCGATACGTCACGAGCCGAGACGTACGTACGTACGTACGTGCGTGTCGTGCCGTGCCGTGCCGTGCCGCGCGTTCGTGCGTGCGGCGCTGCGCGAACCCGCTCCTCCGCGAGAGGGACTTGCTCGGCGGTACACGCGCGTATACGCACTGTGTTTTCACGGACGGCTCCGCCAACTCCGGCCGTCGCTTTTTGCGTTTCGTCTCCGCTCTCTCGCGGAATTGGCTCTCTTCTTTCTCGCTCTCTTTCGAGCTCTCCTGCCCTCGCCTTCGCGGCGCAAACTCTGCCTCTCCCTCTCGCGCTCTCTCTCTTCTCTCTGCCTCTTTCTCTCCCTCTCTCGTCGTGTAAACACGCGCGCACACACACACCGCGGAATCTGCAACCGCGGCAGCAAGAGTCGGCACCGCACTGCTCGGCCGTATCGCTCGCTCGGCCGCTCGAACCGCACCGCTCGTACGTTTCCGTTGTTGCTCGACGGCGCTCGGACGTGTTCGGGTTCGAAGCCTCACGGCGGTGGCGGTGGC
>VBVQ01001333.1:0-36588 GCA_011636635.1 Tetramorium simillimum
GTATATATATTATATATATTGTATATATATATATATATATATATATATATATAATAAAATCCAAAATAAAAACAGGATGTAAATTAATATCAAACCTACAATATATACGATTTCATGATTATGGCAGCTCATGCAGCTCGTATTACTAAAGTATGTAGATCTCTCCGCGAAACTTTATTTATTGACTCACGGGGTACAATAGAACCTGTAGTAGGGACTAACTTTTCAATTTAAATTTCGAATTTCGATTAAAGTTTCCGTAATTGCGACGCTCATCCTACTCTTCCAATAAGAGAAAAAAGTAGCATATCTGCGATCAAGGATCGACGTGGAACTAATTGGTTTCTTTTATATCTTTCAAGTTGAAGACGAGCATTGAAACAGCGTTTATCGTTTGGCTAGCTTAAATGATACATAGAAACATTTTTTTTTAAAAGAATACGTAAATTTTTTGTTAATAAAGCGACGTTTTGAAATTATAAGATACGTCGTACATTCAATTTAAATTTAATAATTAATAAATAATAATAAATAAATAAAATAATTTTGCGAGTGTAAATTGTGTGCAAGTTTCTTTAAAATTGTGCACGTATTTCTGTACTTATATGTATTAACTTTGTAATCATTTAGAGAAACAAAAAAATATCTATCTATCTATTAAATAAAATACTGCCATTTCCTGTCTTTCTTCTTTGAAAATTTGAATTTGAAAATTGTATCTGAAAAGGAAACGTACACGATTGTCTATCGATCGCGTGACAGCTATTTGACTGATGCGGGATCATAATTATCGCGCTCGAATCAGCTTACACACTCTACAGGACACGACGTGTTAATTTTTTTTCAGCTCTCTACTTTTAATCAATTATTTGCCGCATGAGGGAGAATCATGGGCGCTAGGCATATATGGATATATAAAAGCTGCAAATTGCTTTTAGCCGCTGCTCTCGCGTTCGCGCCTCGCTGCACCTGCGATGCGAGGCGGTATTACGCCGGTTAAAATTGCACGAGTGGCGGTCTCGGTGGGGATGGAAAATGAAAAAAAGAAAGTCCTTCGATAGTGCGCGTATTGGATAGACGCGGTGGACCGAGACACAACCGAGGAGAGTACCGCGCACTTCGCGGATTTTATTTCAATGGTGCGCGCGCGCAATAGATGGGTGTCGTGAATCACAAATGTTTGTTCAATTTCAATCGGCAAGTTCGGTGAAAGGATTATTTTTAGGGAATAGATGAACATCGGGGAGCAATGAAAATGCCGAGAGACACGGGGAAATAAACACGTAGGCCAGAGCGGGATTAATGTTGGAAGGAAAAGCGGCAAAGGAAAGGAAGCACACGCCGCAGAGAGCGGGAGAAACTAATTACCTCCTTACTCGGGGATGGCGGACAGTAAAAGGAGGAACTCGATCAAGCGAATGTGCAGATATCTCGGTAGTCGGTACTTGGGTCCCCGAGGCGATCGAGTAGATAGACTATTTCCAGCGGGACATAAATTTTCTTATGCAATTAATCGGAAATGAGAGCTGACATGACACGAATAGACGAGCCGAAATAGCGAGCGATTTATTTCCATGTGAAAAGCAATAAAAGGAAAAAGTTGTACCGAAGAAAGAGAAAGGGAGAGTGTACGGAGAATCACGGAAAATAATTTATTTATCCTACAATTAACGTTTACTTAATGCAGTCCAAAGTATTATTTAACTAATTAATTTCGCCGGCGGCGATTTATAATTTACAATGCGGTTTAATTGCTTTGTGATTGATGACGTGCTATAATATTCCAATATCCGCGACGTAAACCTTTCAACGCCTATTAGAAAATTTATGACGAATGCGCCCGCAATATATACACATTCGTGTTTATTCGTAATTATGTACTTTAATTACATACACATTAATATCATTCGTTCATCGGAACGCTACCGAAAGTTTCCGTATTTAAACAACATGCATATTGATAAGCGGTTAATTATATAGATTTGTTGTATATCGTACGGAAATTGCGAGCCCGCGAGAATTCGCACGCGAAATGTAATATTGATAAATTAATCGTATCGGCAGCTCGAGTTTTTCTCGTAGAAAAAGAAGAGCGAGATTTGAATGTTGTGCGGGGCAATATCACTCCAGCGCTCGCATTTCGAGCGAGTATCCCATTTTTAATGCGTAACCCAATTTGCGAGCTCGCGTTTGCACACGTTTCGGGAGATATTCGTGCGTTTGGGAAGTTTTCACAAAATCGCGAGATGAAATTGATTTATTTCCATCAATGGATACGCAACATGATAGTGCGTCGCGACCGATCAGAAGTCACGTCGCGCGATGAGTTATCTGAAAAACGCAAACAATTAACCCGTCGCGTTCGCATCCATCAGGATAAGACACGGACGCATGTCGATCGAATAAATGAATAAAGGAAAATTAATGATCCTTCTCTACGTGCGAACTCGATCGATGCTGAGCTGAGTGAAAACAAATCACAGATGCAACGCTAATGCGAATGATACAATACAACAATTACTTCATTTCGCGGCCATGATTTGGCGCGGCCGATTAATCTCTTCTTCGAAAGACGTGGACGTGGTCCACTTATCTTATCCTAACACCTTGCGAAAATATTTTTTCCCGATTCTACTTCGTTTCGTATCTGTCGTCTACTTTGTTCGAGATATATTTTTCTTGTAAAGTAGTAGGGAACACACGCCCTCACCCTGTCATCACCTACGTTACAGAGAAGATATGAGAAGGTTGGGAGCATGTAAGTATCAAAGCTGCTGGCAACCTACAAAGTAACCAAAATAAACTGTATTTCTTTTCGTTGCGAGCGTAAAACTTACGAGAAGTCCTCAAAAATTAAATTCAGCTTAGAAAATATTAATTTTTTCGCTGATTAGCATGTTTTTAGTATATTTCTACGTATATCAAATTTGCTTTAAAATTTCTTATTTCTGAATTTATCTTTCTAGATCAGATTTTTTTTTACGATAATTACGCATCATTTATAAAATATTAATGTACTACTTTGGATTAAAAATCTGATAATTTTGTTTTTTTTTATAATTACCATTTTAATATTAATTTCATTTTTGTTGTATAATTTCAAATGTAATAAATGATTTTTTTATGAGAGAAAGCGTATTAAAAAAGAACGATTAATCATATTCTATCTAGGACAATATTCGTAAAGTATAAAATCGTAAATATAAAAAAAAAGTATCACATGTTGCAAACACAAGGTACTCGATAAAGCAAAAGGAAAAATTTTCACATTTCTCGTTGATCTGATTAGCTTATTCGAAGTAATTCGGCGTTGCTAGGTAATTACATTCAAAATACGAGTTCCCTTTGCAGACAAAGAGGAAGAGACAGAGAAAGGACGTCTACTCCGACCTTGTTAAATTCCAGCGTACTCTCTCTCGCTATTCACTCGCTGTTGTTTTCCACGCCTTTATGTTTTCTGCGCTTTATTAACCCCCCCCCCCTTTAAACTCCCACTTAGCCCCGATCTCGTCGTCGCAGCCCTTACAGTCTTTCTTCAGACGCGGGGTGTATGTCGCTGGTCGAGATTGCGGAATTCTCCGCGAAGAATATCCGTGAAACGATTTAATTAATTCCGGACGCCTCGGTTTTAGGGAATAAAATCGGGAAGAACTACGGGTGAGACGGCGAGAGAGTAACGACGGCGGGAACGAAAGAATTTTCCTCGGGAATTTCGCCCACGCGCGATTCGGCGCAGTCTTCCGAACGAGTTATTCGGAACTGAAAGAAGGGAATGTCGCGAGACTTCGAAGAGTCAGGTGTGCGGATGTAAGAAAGCCGTTGTACTTAATCGAGATAATAAAAGCCGATCGACGAGAGTGTCTCTCTCTCTCTCTTTCTCTCTCTCTCAAATTTTCTCACGACTAATTATGAAAACTCTTGTTAAAATTAAAGGGGTTCACAAATTTCTCATCTCATCTGATAAATGGTTATCGTCTTCCTGCAGATGTTCTTTCGCACATCCACGTGCGGTAACACATGGTGCGTCAGCGAGCGGAATATCCACAGGAAAGTCGGAACGGGCCGATGATTAATGGAACGGTGGAAATTCGATTTCGGGCATGTCTAAAGGTAGATTTACGCCCGTGTTTGCTGTGCTGTTACGCAAGTTTGATCTCCATGTTGACTTATCTCCCGTTCAAGATGTCGAGGGAACAGAAGGGAAGAAACTTAACGAGCCTTTTTTGTCGTCAAAATTTTATCGCTTTTATTTATTTCTCAAATATCGTATAAGATTTTTTTTTAATACATTAAGCATTATATTTATGCCTTGATGTCCGCTGGATACATTTGATAAAACCATTTTCGGAAAAAAGAACCATTTTCTCTTTCTCAATTATCTTTTTCATTTTTCTTCTTGTATTACTTTTCATATTTTTCTTATTTTTCTTTACTTGTTTTCTTTTTCTTTATTTATTCTAAAAGAGCTTGTTAATAAGTGCCCTGTTAATAAGTGCTATTTATCACTCATTCTCTCTTTCAATAAATTAAGTCTTATAGTCTCATAATTATTCATAAAAAATGGAGCAATGCCAAGCAATAAATACTGATAGTTAACATTTGACAAGTCTCGTATCTCCAGTTTATGATTAATGGCGGATTCAGATTGCGTCCGATGTCCGATACACGGACATCCGATATCCGACGGGAGAATTTGTTTTGTGAGGATAAAAATAACGCCAGCTAGGATCCCCTAGAATGCAAATTCTCCTATCGGATATCGGACGCCCGTAGCCAGTTCATGCATTAATAGGGCGATATAAATTACACAATGCATGCGACGCCACGTAAATGCATTCAATTTGAAATTGCAACGGTTATGTAGAACGGGATCAGGGACTCGATATTCTTACGAATTATTGAGTTATCTGCTCATTACGTAATAAGAACGGATCAGTGGAGTACGCCGCTCGATTCCAATCTCCTTCAGCTCGCGGGGGATTTTTCCTTCGAGTGTAAAGTTTTTAAAACACTTCCGCGAATCTCTCGGCACAAGTCATAAACGAAGTGGACGAGTATCTTTTCAAACAACGGCTTCCCGGCGAGAATTAATATTGCAATTTTCACGAGGGATTTAAAAAATTCTTTTTTATAACTATTTTATATATAAAATGCCCTGCTCATAAAAAGATTTTTGAAAAGTTTTAAAATCTTATACTAGATAACGTTTTTATGCAATGCTACGAATTGAATTTTTGAAATCTTTTTCCATGAGTTGTCCCATCAGAAATAATAAAAAATGTTATTATCAGGATAATATGTTTTAGTAGAAAAGGATTGCGCTACTTTATTATTAAGATCTCTCTTAATAAATCGTTTATTAGTTTATTACCGAATCTCTCAATCAATATTCAATAAAAACTGAAACTAGAATAGCGTAAATATACCGTTTCTATTTATTCTTACTGTCTAATTAGTAGTAATTACTGTTTCTTAATTTTTAATTTTTAATTATTTAGTTTATTTGAATAATTTAGTTTTTAATATTTGAATGCTATTATAAATGTTCTATTTACTATTTTTTTATTTTACAAATATATTTATTTTTATCCATCTCTTTTGTAGTTTTTCCTCAAATTTATTATTCTTTGTTTTTTTTTAATATAGCTGTACTTTAACCCTTTCGGACTGTAAAAATGCATTTATATATAAATGTATATAAACGTACATGTACACATACGATGAAATTCCTGCATTTATGTTTATAGCACTGCCGTAACGCGAATATCTAATCGAGTACGCAGAGAAGATTATTTTCTACGAGAAAACTTGGTTGAAGCTTCGCAATTTTCGAAATTGATCTGACCTCTGGGACATACTTGGGGGGCGCAAACGTTTGAATCGCCCTGATTCTCGGTCACATATAAGATGGTCTTTCTATTTCGTCGTAGCACCATTTCCTTCGCGGCAAGATGAAGAACGCGATAGGAAAACAGCGCGACAAACACGCGTAATTGAGCAATCGCGACGTGTTTACTTGCTCATTCAAAGTGGATCACTGGTATTATCGAATACAAAGAACGATCCCGTGGACCCCAATCAAGAATAGGATCTTCCATAATCACACTTTATATAAGATTAAGCACGATCGTTAGACAACAGAGTTGTCCGTTGGATAAGATATATTTAATTAAAACGCAATTTTGATTTTGACACAACTTTTTGCGGGGAAGACGCAGTTTCTCAACCACTTTCCTCTCGCGTTATTTTCTCGAGACGTGTCAAAGAAATTTCGCCAGGTTTTGTTGAAAATATCACAAATGGCTCGCTCCCTGCAGACTGCAATCCACTCTAAATTGATAATATTGTTTTGCCGCCGTTGACGTCAATCTCGAGATGGTCGTGATGTTTGGAAGCTTTTAAAGTGTCAGGCGTTGATAAGAAAACTATCGAGCTAAGTTACGCGCCGGGGATACCGTATTCCAGCGTAGACAATTTGTCGCAAGAGGAATTGCGATAAGCGCGTATCGACAGGAAGCGACCGCCGTGCCGGAATTCAGTAGGGACGGTGAGTTCTCACGTAAGTTGCCGCGAGTGAATAGCCCGGGGGTAGAATTTAGTACGACCAACGTAGTGCGCTTCTATAGGTCCTCGGGCGGTAATAAATCTTTTTACGATTATTGCTGGATTATACGTAAACGCGTTTTGCATATAATCGTTTTCCATATAATTGTATCATAACCGTACACAACTCGTGCACTTGTGAAAATAACTCACGGACATCCCTCGTTCTCATCCTCCTTTCTTGTATTCAACGATATTGGATATATTCTTTGCTTCTATACACGGAAAAAACATTAATTTCAAATCAACAATATTATTCTCATATATAAGCAAAGATATAAAATCTTCTTTAAAGATTTTGATAATCTTAAATAGATAATAACTTGCTCACATAAAGAAATTTTGTTTCTGTTTAAGATTTAAAGAAGATTTTTAAAGAAGATCTTTAAAGAAGATTTTATATTTTTGCTTATATATGAGAATAATATTGTTGATTTGAAATTAATGTTTTTTCTGTATAGCTTAGAATCGCAATGTATCGCGCCACTAAATACGTAAACAATTAAAAGTAATAGGGATTATCTAGATTACATTTTGTACGTTTTTTCTGATAAAGACAATTATCAGACGATGGCAGAGATCAGATGAAGCATCAAGTGATATCAAGTGGTTTTATAATACCTATAGAAAAATAGGAATGGTATATTTTCTGCTAACAGTTTCTAGATAATTGTTGTTTCAATACCTTTAGATAATTATCATCTAAACATTCTCCAGGCATTTATTATTCAAAAAAGCGCAAGTACAAATAAACAGATTTCCACTTGTGCTTTTGAATAAAAGATAAATTTTCAAGAAAAATAATCACAAGACTTACAATTAATTTCACAATTAATAACGTGCAATTAATAACGTGACGATGTTTCCTATGATGATTTTCTCGTTTATAGGCGACATCCGTTCCGAACGAGTTGACGCGTAATCTTGCCTCGCCGCTGTTTACGTGTCCGAGTCCCTTCGCGTAACGACATTCCGCGACACGACCTCGTGTACGGGATTACTTTGCGCGGAATTGCGACGCAGCGGAGTCGATTTATCCCTGACAGATCGGCTTACAGTCGCGTCGGACGAAGGAGAGGTACGTCATCTCTATTTTGTCGCTCTCCACCCGCGGCAGAAAAATACGATCGATTTTAAAATTCCTTATCAACGAGGCAGATTGGAGATGGCGGCCTGCTGGATTTACGCGTGACAGCTTTAAGAGCCTCGTAAACGCGGACGGAATGACGGAATCTCGATTAAGAAACGATTCGCTGCGGTTTCGGTAGCCATCAGACCCGGATGGATCGAACGCATCCGATAGTACGAGACATTTCCTGCGCGTAATAGGAACGTCATTTCTCCCGGTGGGACTACGTGCAGCACATAAAAAGAAAAGAGGCGATTGAAAAAGCGGGATAAGAGAAAAGGAAATGTTTCTCTCTCCCTCTCTCTTTTTATTTTTTTTTCCCCGCCCAAACTCGCCCGCGGAAGAGAGAAACGCGCAATGCAGCTCGTCAGAGATTAAAAGCGCTTATCGAAAGGATGTTGTTTGCAGTTGCGAATATGCATTTGGAATTTTGACCTACATTTCCAGTTTCGTGGCTGTTAATACCAGATCTCCACCAGAATAAACACGTGTAAAATATCATCTCGTTCGAAATCGTCTACCAGTATAGCGATAAGATCTTTATCTTTTATAGATACAAGATTTAATTAAGAATGCAAATATATTAAAATGAATTATGTTTATTTCTACCAATGTAGATTAACTTTAACCGCGGTTTAATTCACTTTTCATCTTTTTCTAATTCTTAGGACTAAAAAAAGATAGAAAGTGAGTTAAACTGAAATTAAAGTTAACCTGCATTGGTAGAAATAGACATTAGTGTCTCTCTTATTTGAATAAAATATCCATGGTATTTCGCCATCAGGCTGTTGTGATTTTGTTACCTCGTTTACTCGATTACGCGTTTTGTGATTCTACCTTTTTCTGGTATAAAATGAAATCTAGAAATTTTCAAATAAGTATTATCCTATAAAATAAAATTTAGAGCTTTCGCGGTGCATGAATATTTGGTTTGGTTTCGGGTTTAAACCGCGTAAATTCTTGATCTGATTCCGATATTTAATGAACATTTCAGTTCACTTCATTAGGGAGGGCTAAAGTGTTAGCCTTTTAATTAGGTTTTCTAAAAACATTTAATAAATGCTATTGATATAATTTATCGATTTATTCTAATCGAAACACAATATTAATTCGATTTTTAAAAAATAGCATTCATTCATCTTTTATTTTTGAAAAATAATATTCAATTGCTCGGATATTATGATTTGATATCGGATATTAGATAGGTATTTGAAAGATAGTATTAAATTTTTCGGATATTCGAACAATTCGCGTTCCGACTATTCAATATATGTTCAAAATTTCATCATTGCTTTACGATCCTAATCATTACGTGAATCGGACCTTTCCAAATTCTTGCTAATTTTTCAAGATTTATCATTTTAGTTTATGCTCGATTTATTAATTTAATAAAACGAAAAATTTAAGTGTCAATAGTAGAAGTCATAGATGAAATTTCAATATGAGGTGATATAACAGGAAAAATTCTGTGAATCTCTCGTAAAATCTTTATGCTTTTTTTTTTGTCGTCATTGAGCAACCAGCGGAATGTAAAAGTACCACTTAAGAAACCTATCTCCCTAAGAGCAGTGTAAAACGCCGGCAGCGAAGCTGCGTAAGAAGATGATGGTGGGAGCTCGCGCGAGCGCTTGGACGCGACGCACCGTTTTGCGTTACGAAAACGATGGGGTCCTGCGGTTGCCGGAGGCCGAAGGAAAAACGACAAAAAAAAAAATATGGGGCAACGGGACGTTCCCGGAGCAGTCAGTGCGAAACATAAAGGAATACGATCGTAAAATTACTAATCTAAGGGATGAACGTCTCTCGCGAGAGCAGCGGTCAGAGAAATAATCCCGTCAAAAGGCATCGGATGTAACTGATAACCGGGAGGGTATTGCTCGATCGAGCATGCGATCGTGAGAACAATAATAAAACGGGACGAAACTTCGGTGTCCATTCCACGTACGCTTTCATTTGTTCCCGTGTCTGTCAGGGCGTGAATCGTCCTCTTTGTTACGGCTATCGATGCGTATACGTGTGACGCCGGAGGGATACAGTGGATCGCGTTCGAGCTATTCTTTGTAGGTAATTGATTTACGAATGTGCAACGGCTCGTAAGTCTCGCGTATATTTCTAAAGAAAAATGTGCAATCGTACAAAGCGGCGGCGCGAGAGCGCAACGGAAACAATGTACATGCATCGCGCATTATCATTCGTATTAACGACCTGAAACATTATTCGTGTATCGCTAGAGCGGAGTGATTAACGTAACTGAGATGACAATTATACGGGGATGAAGAGAACGATTGATGTAATTCGTGTACGATTATTTCAATACAAGATGCAGACTTTTTTCACTTAAATTTATTTACGAAGTGCAATTAGAACACTCTCTTTAATTAAATTTGATTAAACGTCAGGTAGTTTTTTAAAATGAGCATATACGTCCGAGCATCGTAAATTATTTCATCTCTGCGTGCACACGCGATTATTCTCGTATATTCTTAGCAATGGACTTATCTCTCTCGACTCATATATATCGAGATTATGAATAATTTTATATTATGGACATGATATTCATGCTAAAATATGATTTGCACAGAATAATATTACTGTCATTTCATCATTAATATTTAGCTATCTGATTTGTCTAATGAATCGATAAACATCTACGGCTTCGAATAAAGCAGGGATGATTATTGGATAATATAAAATGTTGCATAAATACAGTTAACGCTTTAATAATATTAATCAGTGCTAGAATAATGAAATGTATATTCTCTTTAATATTGTGATAAATATTTCCATACATACATTGAATCTAACCGTAAAAATTTATGACAATTATAAAAAAACGATTATAAATATCACATTGTAATATATCTCCAGTATATGTATCTTTTGCGCACAAAACATACGAGAATGTTAATAACTTTGTTAAATCTAAGTAATACGTGCTATGATATCAGATGATAAATTATGCGAATTATAGTGTACCACACGTGGAATTTATTTCGTGGAATAATATAATTAAATTTATTATTACAATAAATTATATATATTATTTTGTTTCTATGAAGTATTCTTGGTCTTAATACTCGGTTTTAATACGTATTTAATGCAGAAATTTTAGCGCTTTAGATTTATCGCAAAACTTTGTAAACAGATTTTTGACCGTTTTCTATTTCACACGTATACCGGATTATATGTATGAAAGTTAATAATTTTTTATGCACTTTGTTTACGTATTTTTCTTCTCTACGTATTTTTTTTACATACTTTTCTGATAACTACAAAAAAGAGTTTTATTTGAACAACGAGGAAAATACAGTATCTGCGATATGACGCGTATTTGATTTAAATCAATATTCTCCAATGTTTTCCAGTATAGGGAAAAATTCCCGGCATGCTCACATACGTTTTTTCAATTTGAGGAAACATCACAGCCAGTGAGTAAGGTAAATTGTGTTGACGTCTGTACATGTACAACTTATACTATTAAATACCTATTACAACAAAACCGCTTTCCGATTATTTCATACAAATCGGATTTACTTTTCCGGAGTAACCATATAACGAAAATTAAAATTTGTATTATCTCTAAAATAATATTTTTGATAATAAAATCGTACTTCAAAATTATATTTAAATGTTAATATGCTAATAATAAGGAATAATTCTACGAGATTTCCATATTATCTTTCTCCAAAAACTTTTTACTATATGAGAAAGATATGATATATGTAAAACATTTTTAATTGTCTTTCGAAATAATTTTACGTATAATGTATTTTTATATCATGTATCAATTTCATAAACAATTTTATTATAATATTTTGTATATATTATGAAATTTTTTTGACAAATTAACTTTATTTTTATTTTTATATTTATATTTAAATGCTTGATCATACTTTTTTACATGACTGAGCATAAAGGACGGCTTTGTGAAATATAAAACGATTATAGATGAACATAACACGCGCCTCGTAGGATTGTCGTCTCATACCGTGCTCTATTCCCCTTAAGGCTGCTCTTGCCAATAATCATATCCCTTCAGGCAATTTCAATTGCCTCAGTATAATCAGCGAACCTCTTATCAGTCGCTTCATGCTAAATGTAAATAAAGTCTCACAATAATATATGTATATTGATGTACAATATATGTATATTGACTAAACAAACGTTCAACAATTGTTGTTTCGAAAACCGTATACATTTGCCGCGTACAAATCGTTTTTTCCATAACATTGCATAAATAATTGCTGTATGTACACAATTCAATTTCTCGATGGCTGCATGTTATAACGTCTGTGATAAAAGTAAAATATTTTTTCAATTCACATAAAATTCAGTATTTGAGATTTTTTGACGTTACTAAATCTTAAAATCTTAAAATTCAACATATCAAATTCAATATGACTGACCAACGTATTGTAAAATTTAAAATATCGTTTCTATTTATATATAAAATTCTATTCTAAAGATTTATCGATTTATTTCAAATTCGATGTTATTTTGTTAATTTCATATAACAATGTATAAAAGTAATTGCACGCTATGATAAGTATTATAATAAATATTTGTGTATATAAAGCAATTTAATCAGATTGCTACAATTTGATCACAGACATACAATGCAGTGAGAGGATTTAATATAAGTTTATATCATTGTATTCTATGGCGAATGATGTTTCCAAACATATTCCAAATGTATATTCCTTTCACGAAGAAAAATAAATAATCACAAATATTTAATATGAGTTCAGTGTAAAATTTGGCTATTTAATTTAATAGCTTCATGGAAATATAGCTAAGTTTTGAGTAATTTCCTTCGGGCCTGGCTATCTTCACGATCGATTCAACATTTCATCGATATCTTTAATTGTATTGGAATGATTACCAAACCACTTATTTGGTTGTATTAGTTTGGCTTCAGAAGTCCGGCTTAACTTTATCTATTCGACATCGCGAATTAATTACCTCTATTGCTGAACAGTCGACCATTATATAGCAACAATCGTGTTATATACGTTACTCAGGATATTGAAACGAGTCTGGCCACTGATAAATTTTCTCTGTAAATTCGCGTGCTATCCTTTATTCCAGCGGCCGTCGGTTAGATTACGTCAGTCTGATAAATAAGCGATTTATGTACCAGCCTCCCTTGAGACGGCTATAGTTGGATATGGAAGTGTGCGTGTAGGTTCGTTATTCGCGTTAGGAAAAGGTCGCTTCTGCAAATTTGATCCCTTAATAATTGAAAAAAGATTTCTCGACATTCTTTTTTTTTTCCATTTTGTTATCCTTCTTTATTCATCTTTCTACAGATAGCGCGGTTTGTGTTATTATCTCTTTGATTCAAATTATACTGTTTCTCCACTAACATTATTAACATTGTTTAAATTTGCGTGCAGCTAATTGTATATGAGCTTGATGATTGTACGAGTTTTATATTTTTTAAATTGTTAAGAAACGTAAAACTTTATCTCGACGAGATAAAGAGTAGGAAAGTTTAGTTGGTTGCCGCCTGTTTTAGGATTCAATTAGGAATGTGTTAATGGAGCATCCGTCCATTCTTGTTACTGTCCTGCTGTTCGATAACGTTAGTTACAACATCAGCTTACGTAAGCCCTTGTAATGACAATGTTGCGCTTGATCGGGGCTAGTTGGACGATTCTAATGTATGTACATGAAACATGTGCATAACAGATAGTAAAATTAACCTAAATGTTAACATGCGAATGTGGATAGTTCAGGCTGCTCTTGTATTGTTCAAATCCGTCAGAGTTTAAACATTCAATATTGTTCAAACATTTGTATCTGTCTGCTGCATTTTGTACCTTAGTTGTTAGAGCACGTATCGCAAACCTCGATACACATAGTGAAGTAATAGATCGCATAATTGTTTGTGCAATTAATACTAATTGACAGCTACAAAATTCATAATTGCATTCTCGACAGTTTTACGAAAAAGCGTATTCTGTAAGGTTTTATAACATTATAAATCTTCATAACTACACTGAAAAAAAATTCTGGTTAAAAATGGATGAATCAGAAGAATCTTGTAGGATTGATCAAATATTCTGGTTATTATAACAGGAATTCTGGTTATTATAGGTTATGAAGTATTGAGTTCTATTATAATAACTAGAATATTTGATCAAACCTACAAGATTTTCTGATTCGTCCGTTTTCAATCAAAATTTTTTTCAGTGCAATTATAAAAAATATTTCTGTCGTTTTGCTATAAGTATTATAATAATAATAAATATCTTGTAATAATTTCTGCATTGTTCTTTAACTTCAAGTGAGATATCTTTATTCATTTTATCAACGCATGATCTTTCTTTTATATGCAGATTTAATGCTCTGGTTGGTCCAAAGAAATTTTATATATCTGTTTATATTAAATATTGCAACAAATAGAGTTATCAGTATTCGTCTTTTATGTTATTCAACTATTGTGTTAAACCTTTGTCCTAAACCAGTCCAAATATTGGTGTAGCATTCACAGTTTAATTAGCTCATAGACGCCAAAGACAAAGAGGATAATATTCTATGTCCATAGCTATACAGTGGTAGTTTTGGACGATTGTGCGACAAAATTTTCCATTTCGCATGATAAGGAGTTGAGTTCAGAGTATTGTTGAACATACAGCGGAACATAAGTAATACTGTCATCCACTAGTTAATACAATGTGAAACATATTAATTATTTTCACAAATTTTGAGATTTGTTGTTGCTTTTAGCATGGGTAATGTAACAAGTCCTTTAATAAATTGGAAGAATTCTTTTATATAATTTCTGCAGTCTATTTCTCTCATACGTATGGTGCAACGTTACGTAAAATGTAACGATAATAAGCAAATTCTGGAATAAGATTCTGGAAATTCTATTAGTCTATAAATGTACACTTGCGAATATTACATTACATTATTATTTCTTATGTAAATGTCATAAAACAGTATGCATGTTCTTACTAAATAATAAATAATAAAATACTAATAATAAAAAGAACCATTTTGATGATATAAGTTTATATTTCAATTTGGTTTCGCAAACGTTTAATGGCAATTAAATTTTATTATCACTATTATACGGATAATATAGATATTATAGGTAAATAATAAGTAAATAACAGTTGAAAGCATATAGATAATTAATATAAATTAATAGATGAAAGAGCAAAAGTTATTGAAATGAGATAATGCAATTATAATAATTGTATATAATAACAATATTACAATATTACAACAATTGTATATAAATTATGTGATACTTATTAATATAAAATATTGATATTAAAATAAAAGTATAATAATACCATGAGAGAAATATGCGATGTATTATTATTTCTTCTAAAATAAAGACACTGAAAGGTATTCGATCATGGAGCTGTATTTAGATTATAAGGGAAGTAAGGGAAATTGAAGGAGTCGAAATTCGATTTCAGAAAGATAATGCGGGATTTGCGTTTATTTGCTTATTTCACTGTCACTTTAATTTCAAATGGATGGCAAATAATCATAAGATAGAGCATAAAATTTTATCTTACGTTGAGAATCGTTAATGAATAAAGCAGGCGGATTATTCTCAGAATTAATCAAGTACGCAATACGATAACCATGCGCGACATACGTCAGAGTACACAAAGGAAGAGCGAGTAAACGTGTATCGCCAATAAAGGTGAATTTCATCGAATCGAACACGTATATCTGGTATACAATCAGACGCTACATCGTTAATAATTATTAATAAAACAATAAAATTCATTTTAGTTATTATCAAAAAAGATTAATTAATTAATTAATAAAAAATGGGATTTTATATCTAATATTTTATACATACATGCAATCAGCTTTCAGATAAAAAGTCCCTGTGTATGAGGATAATTAATGAGTCTCACGCTTGGTTGAAAACAAAGGGTGCAAGGATACAAATGAAAAATACGTAAAATGTAACATTGGTTATATTTTACATATTTTTCATACATATCTCTACCTAACTAAAACTTTATACAACAGAATTGAATTTAGATGTATGATTTGATTCGTTTGCATTTTAAGGACTTCCGACAACATATGTATGTAATAAAATATTACAAAGTATGCACGTAAGGATTGATGATGATGATCATTTAATGATTAAATAATACGAGTGTAAAACATGAAATTATACGCCATGCGAATATGACGGTGCATAATGAGGAACTGTCACAATAACTTTCCGACGCAGCTTTCACCTTTCCGATCACTCTTAATTAAAACAGCATGCACGCACACATATACACACACACACACACACACACACACACACACACACACACTCGTCTAGTATTATTATTAAAAATTCGCTCCGCTGAAATATATGCAATTAGAGCATCCATAAAAAGCGGCAAGGCTACGAGATTATAACAAAATAAAATATTCAAAAGCGAACAAGAATGCATTACGGACACTTTCGTAACGTTAATAGCCATACGATGAAAAAAGCGAACTTCCACGGCTACCTGAATCTCATCAGTGTAATAAATCTGAATTTTAAAAAATTCGAACTGACACAATTAGATCTGATTACTTCGACACAAAACAAAGCTCGAAACGCGCATGAAATTAGCCTCCTCATATCTCGCTTTTATTGGTCTTTTTTTTTTTTTGAGAATAATTCGCTGCAAAAAGGAATGCGAATAAATTTACGAGCCTGGCGACGCGGTGTGTCGTGTAATCGATACGCGAAATTCTGAATCCAGCAATCTCCGACGTACATGCATATGCGTCACATATATGTAGCGCGTAGCGCGGGTGCCGAGAACTGCCACGTGTAGATTTCCCCCCTTCAACGAAAAGGGGCATATCGCCCACTATGCGGCGATCCACAATCGGTGCGCGCGAATCGATAACATTTTCGCGGCTTTGACAGAGGGAATCTCTCTCATGAATTCCTTCCCCGGCTAGATGCTCTCAACAGTGCGGACCTTTGACCTCGTTAAAACCGCATCTAACTCAATTACCATCCGCGGGACATCGATGAAGTGTACATTAAGGCGTGCTATGTCGCATCGCGCGAGTGCTCGTTGAAGAGTAATTGAGGATGATCTTTTCTCGACGCTGCTTCGATGAATTTCTATATTGATTGATGGCATAGAACGACTGATCCTCTCGAATGCAATTTAAGGTCGAAGGATGAACGTGGAAGAATGCCATTGCCATTTGGCTAGGAACGCCCAGAATGCCTCTTATACGACGTTTTTAATATAATAGTGTATACGTGATCATTTTTACATCGCTTGAACATGTAATGTAAAATGTATAATTACATTTCATGCAATTAATGATAAAATTACGTTCAACTGTTCGATATCCTGTATTCCTCAGAATTATTTTTGATTGTTTAAAATAAAACGTTTCGATATCGAATAATGATATACTTTGATACGAATGACAGGTATTTTTTTAGAGTCATGTCACAACGTATAAAATAGGGTCAAAAGTTCGTGTGCAATGAAGAAGTAGTTACAACAGAAAAGAGAGAGAAAGGGAGGAAGAGAGAGAAAAAAAGAATATATGTAAAAATAGAAACAATAAAAGATATCTATAGAAAGTTCTCTTCTGTGTTTGACATTTCGGCTCTCGGTCCTTCGTTCGAAGAAATATATGAAAAAGTTTAACTTTTCGATTAAACAAAATAGAAGGTATTTCGAAAAAGCGTATATAAATAAAATTACTTCCGTAACAAGAAAAGTTTTCTCTGTCATTGCAAGAGTCAGAAAATTAATGTTAGATTAATATGTCCAAAATTAATTGCGCTTGTGAAAGAGAAATGACTTGATTAAGCGGATTTAATATGCATAGATATGAAAATGCGATAAAAATTTATCGGGCTAGCAATGATATAGCGATTCACGCGAGAATTCCTTATTAACGAAGCTTTAAAAAGAACGTAATACAATTTGTATAATATATTTCTAATATTGCTAACCTTTCTAGAGAAAAATTGTTGATTAAGTCAAAGTGTCATTGCCTTGAATTATATTTTTACAACATTATTTTTTCGACGGGAGTTACAGTAAAGTCAGCTGCAACATCGATTTTCTTTACTTATTGAGTAACGTCCACGACAATCATGAATTCGACAGCATTGCCATAACGTGAAAGTGATGCTTTTTGAAGCCTTCCGAGAACCTTTCAACTCAAATATTTTATTACCCTCAGATCTTTTCAGATTGTGTACTTTCGCATAAATAAATTTTACATTCACTTATTTCATATTTGCAATTGGATCTTATACGATTTTACTAGTTATCTGTACATTTTATTATGTAAATTAAATATAATAATAATAATAATAATAATAATTTATTGCAAAGCAAAGCAAAGCAAAAGGAAAGGCATCAACATGAAAGTTGCTATAACACCTTCCGTAATACAAGCGGTTGTACAAATACAGAAAAAGAAAAAGAAGAAAACAAATGTAATATATAAACAAAAATAAGAAGAAATCGGCTACGCAAAAATGAACGGAGAATATTAAGCTAAAGAATTAAGGCAGATATTTGTGTGTTAGAAAGCAAAGCAGGTGCCACTGTATGACAATGATGTTACAATGCATATAGATGAATCAGTGTATCGCGAGATTGAGGAACTCTTGTGATTTAATATAATTGGCGGCAAAAGAACGAAAGGAATGTAAGGAGGATGAAGTTTTGATAGAGGAGGGGAGTAGATTGTAATAATAAACAGCAGTATAAGAAAAGGAAGCTCGAAACTTAGCGGATCGATGAGTGGGGAAGGATAACAAGTCGCAGTGTCTGGTGCTGGGAGTATTGGGGGCATGAAGATCAGAGTTAAAGTTGAGGAGGCGCCTGAGATAAGGAGGCGAATTGTCACGCAGGAGAGTGTATACCAAGCAGCAAAGATGTAGAATAAATCTCAGACGCATATTAAGCCAACCTGAGGAAAGGAATAGTGGAGAAATGTGATCGAATTTTCGGATACAATATGAGAAACGGAGACAAGAATTCTGGATGCGTTGGATACGGGTAACTAACTGTTGATTGAGAGCCGGAAAATATAGTGTATCAGCATAGTCAAAAAGAGAGAGCACGAGTGCCTGAGAGACTCTCAGTTTGTGTGTAATCCAATCGAAAAAGAATAAAGTAACAAAAAAAAGCTTATGTGCATCAGTTTTCGACTTAAAATCGCCTCGTTTGCATTAGATTTGCATTCGCGAAAAAAACGCGATGCTTAACGTCACCGAACGTGTCAAACTTTTAGTTTTCATTCGCTTGCGGCATCGTCTCCGATTCGATAAGTGACGATACGATACGGCGGAAGTACCTTTCAACTGCACGTATAACTCGAGCATCAGCACTGATATTTTTCAGCATATCCCATACATTGTGCCGACGTCGTCACACAATAGGTCGTGGAAGTGACTGACATTATATGGAAAAGAAAAGACTGAAGAAATGTGTGCGGTGTAAAGAGTAGAAGAGCAGTCGAGCCGCTGTTAGCGGCGATGATAATAACGAGATGGCGAGTACATCGAGAAAATCGCTTGGCTTCTCGCCAATCGCAAATGCAATGATGAAGTTTTATTAGATCGAGAAACAGCTTTCATCTCTCGACAGTCCGTACTCTGGATAAAATAACGTTATTTCATAAATGCACAGTGAAACTCTGCGATCCAATTTTACTTGTATCAACGCTAACAATGAACAAAATTTATCATCTTGTTTTCCCAACGGAAATGTCATTACTCTAATATTTATACAAGTGTCATGTAAGGTATGAGCGCGTCTTCAAAAATAATACAATGATCATGAGTAAACATAAATAAAAAAACAAACCAGAGATAAGAAGAGATAATAAAGTAAACCGAATAAGAATTGTCATGAAAAATTAAATAATTATCCTACTAGATTTTTAATGACATATAAATATCTCGTATAAATAGTACATTTATTTGCAAATAATTTGAAGTAAGTTGCGATTAGCGAATAAAGTTGCTAAATTGTCGTAAGTTACAGTTAGGCAATTATATCAAATAACTATCGTAAATTTGATTTTCGCACGGCGCGGCGCCTATTAGTGCATGATATACGATGTACAGTTTCACGGCGTATTAATCATTCTAGTTAATTGCAGATCATTTATTACCATCAAAAGGAAGAATAAGAACGCGTGATATGGAATAGCTATTAACGGCAAAACTAGATAAACGATTACATATTAGATATTTAGACATTATTTGAAATAAACGAGAGGAAAAAATAGTGCCACTTATTTTCTACAAATATTGTATCTCGGTCACATGCAACGTCATCGCGTGAACAAATTTTTATGTCGAAAATTTGTCCCTTTATAGTGGACAGCACGCATTGTTGTTATCCCTTTGGATTTATCTATATGCATCGGTATAAATTGATATTTTTTTTCTTTTACAATTGTTTCTGCATCGCACCTAACCGTAACGTACTCGATTTTAAATCGTGAACAACTGAACCCGAAGCAGTTTTTAGCATTGTCCTGATCCTGTCGAACGGTTCCAATTAAAATATCGTTAGCATGGCGGCGTTAATCATAAATTGGCTGATTTTTTTTTACCAAAAAGAAACAAAGCAACTACGTTCAACTGTATCGAATTATATATATCGTTTCAATAATCAAATATAAATTTTTGAAAATATGTACGTATAGATTAAAATAAATCTACGTATTATTCACGTTCTGTAACAATTTGATTGTTACATCGATAGCTTATTAATGTTATAACCACTGGTCCCGGAAATATTCAGTAAAAAGGAAAAGCGACATGATAAATCACTCATGCCGTCACATTCTGACGGATTACGATTCCGCGCTTTAATTTCGCAAAAGTCACCGGTAGAAACACTCGGTGGAATGTCCGCCGGGGGAAAGGCGGGGGGAGGGGGGAGAGAGAATTTGCGGAAAGCTCGGATGCGGCGGTAATCGAATCGCGATTGGAAGTGTTGATTACCAAGGCGTTAATGTGCCGCGACATTCGCGGCTCGTCGGGATGGAAATGCGTGCTGGCGTCGCGATGGCAACGCGAGAGGCGTCCGGTGGTGCGTCCCTCGGCGCGCGTCCGCGTCGGGGCGTCCGCGCGCGCGGGGCGCGCATCCCCCTCCCCGCGGCATCGATTCATCCGTACCGCGAAGACGCGCGTACGTGTGCGTGCGTTGTCGCACGCGGGAAAGGAAACATCGTGGGTTACAGATTGGCGCACGCACACGCGGGGGCTCTGTTTTCACGCCGCCCGTTTGCCGCCCGGCGAGGCGAGGTATAATGATAACAGGCGCGATCACCGAGGCGCTTCCGGGATGATATACTAGATCCGTGATCCGAGCTGTTGATTTTGCGGGGAAGTAACACGAGGAGCCACCGTTTTCGCGGATTATCGGGTGCTACACGCGCAAGCACGCGCTCACCATTACGCGTTAGCTTAAACGCCCAAGGAGGGAGGGCAATTTATCGCGATTACATCGAATCTGCTGGCGTATTAGCGCTTAATAAAGTATTTATAGAGCCCTTTAGCTCTCTCTCTCTCACTATATATGTGAAGAAAACGGCAGATATATATATATACATATACGTACGCAGAATGACCCGTTTTAATCCGCGCCGTATACGTACGTAGTTCGGTAGCATTTTATGCAAGTTTAAATTATGCAAATTTGTAGTATGCAAATTTGAAACAGCGCAATGTCAAAAAAATGCATCGATAATGCCTTATTTCGTGTACAAAGTATGATGAGTTAATATAAATCCGGCAAAATTGAAAAGCTTATCAACTAGCCTTACAGCTATTTTTGTGAGAGAACAGTGACAGAGGGGAGGGGAAGGGGCGGAGGAAAACGCAGAAGGAATCGACACTTAGCTATTTTTTATATGTCACCCTTATTACCCCTTGTTATTTCCACCGTTCGATTAAAGAAGCAATCCCGGTGTGAAGAGTAATTATTTTCGCAACAGGTTATTCCTGATTCGATATGCTCACTGCATTGCGCTACGCACCCCATATGTCATCGCATTATGGTATTTTGCAACACCACCGACGCAATATGAGACAGATAATAACGCGCATTAATCAAGTTGTGGCATTACGCTCCTCCGTGTCACGTTGGAAATTATAACTAACTGTACTTTATGAATACGACGCACTTTAACATTTCTGTGCGTGAAATAATTCGGTGCGCTTACGTTACGTCACAAGTTTGCGGGAAAGGATGTTAATGCTGGAATGCAGCGACGAACGTTTCATGAATGATTTCGACATCCTGACGTAAATGTGATTTTAGCTTAAGCACCGAGTAATTGGTTATTTGCTACGTTTTCGATGCTTTATTTGCGTACAAATATTTGCAGGCTATCAATGCGATGTCGCATTCATGTCAGTATACATATTTTGATTAACTTTGCACATTTCTCGCAATTATATTTTCATTGATTGTAACAATTCTTTCCAGCAGGTTCAATTTTAACATAAAATCTATCAGAAATAAAAGAATTTTGTTTACAATAAAGAGTTTAATACAAATGTAAAATTAAACACAGCAAGTATTATAATTATTTTTAATCGAACGCGTTAACGTGTCTCTCGTGCTTGGAAGATTCATAAAATGTGTGGAATACTTTGAAAAATATAATATACTTCTCTCGTTTATATTCATTACTGTTCCTCCTACACACTTTATTGTTTTTCCCTTGACCGAATGTAGTCTAGTTCGCACACGCGAATTCGATCGTATTTTTATGGAATTAAGGGAAAAAAATTATATATCACTCTAGCCTTATCTCATCCAATTTATGTCGCCAGTAATAAAAGCGAGACACAATTTAGAGGCAAAACTGCCATTTCCTCACAGCCTTTCGTCGCACAATGATTACGAAGGAATCCATTTGTATGATACGAAAGATTATAATTTCAAATTTAAGGAAACAAATTTTCTGACTTTTATTAATATCTGAAACATCTGGATCGTTTCGATAATATTATCAATCAACATAATTATCTCGAATAAATGTAGTATAAATCGATACCAAATTTCCTCTTCTTTTGCAGAGTTTTTACTGGCAAATTTTTCTATTTTTATAAGTTGCTGTTCATTTATTTTTCTTCATCTATATTTATTTTTTGTTTGTAGTTGTTTACGGAATAGTGTGTTACGTCTATATACGTTGATGACATAAAATATCATCCCTGGTACACATTATGTATAAGAGCTTTGTGGTTTTAATTGAAAACGGTATCAATAGAAAAGATTTACGATTTAGATCAATCACCTACTGGCGGAAATTGACGTACTTCGTCATTTTCGAAAATGCACTTGTCAGGCACGCCGCTCGTTGGTCGTCATTTACAATTTAGCTGTCTGTCAAAATCGTATTTCCCATTAATGTGAATTAAAACGCAATATAATTTATTCCCGCGACAAACTGCACTTGCGACGGCTGATCAAAATGAAAAAGCATCACACCTTTTAAACAGCTCTTGTCAATTAATTCTTCTGTTGTCAATTAATTGTATTATCGCACGCGCGTGTGTATGAGCAATTTTAATTGTATGAAACATTGGAGTTCAATTATCTTGATGCGTGCAGTGACATACGCGCGGTCATGCGCACGGATAGGAATTGTAAATCAGCATAATCGTGTTAATAGTGCTTTAATTACGTTGCCAGAGATCAATGATGACAGTTAAATCGTATTATAATGTTCATAATGTTTGTATCATTTATTACAATGAGTTCATATCAAAACGATTTAACGTGCGTTTTAATAAACCTTATCTTTTAAACTTTCCATTACGCTGTGATGTACCGTGCGGGCATGTTATTGATAACAATAATATGCCCGCACTCGTTATATTTTATGTGAGATATAATCTCTCTTTTTATTTATCTTATCTTTCCATAGTCCATTATTATTCCCGATGACTTGAGTGGATTAATAAAACGTGTTGTTATAGTGTGGTGTATGAGTGACAGAACAACGTGTTGTGGCAGAACCACGGCAAATTAGAGGATGATGCATCATCGGTAAACCCATGCGGGTAATATGCAAATATTAGTCTAATGCTTCCTAGTGTAATGGGTCAATAATGCGGTTTAGCGTTCAGAGTTGCGCATCTCTAACTGAATCCAACAATGTAGCCGCTATTGCACTTAATGATCACACGAGAGCCGGACGACCCTCGAAAGAGACTGTACTATCGTAACAGGATATATTTATAGCATCTCTCTAACGAAGCGATTGACATTTTCTGACTCGTCTACAAATATTTATTGACGCAAGATACGATAAAAAAGTCAATTAACACAATTTCTCCGCGATATCTACTACATAGAGTAGAAGAAATTGTCAATTAAACGAGCTTTGGTAGTTCGATTCGCATTATTAAAAGAGTGCAATGAGAAACTTACATCGTAAAGTCGATGATTTCATCGGTTTATTTTCAGAAACGTTAATATGTAACATTTAAGACATATAATATATAAGACATTATTTTATAAATATAAAATGTATTTATAAAATAATGTCATCAATAAATATTATCGTCGTCATCGAGTCAGTTTTTAGAGTAGCACGTTTTTATGAACGTCCCCTTTTACGAAAAAACATTCCAGCAGGTTTTGTTATGGGATAAATGTTTGCTAACGTTCGCTCGATAAACGAAAACATTCACCGTTCTATTCGTGTACGTGTTCCACGTGTTGGACATTTTTTAAAATATGGTGACATATGATGGCGTGGAATAAAAGGAATATCAGTTTTTTATGGAGTTTACGAAGTCTCTCGATTTTATGATATAAAATATTATCGCGATTGAGATGCATATAATGTATGAAATATATCGAATAATATACTATTTTTTTAAATAGACATATCGCAGAATAAAATTTTAAATATATTGAACTATTATGGATAAAAAAATGAATATATGAAAGTTAAATGTGTATATGTCAGAACATGTTAAAAATTCTTTAACCTGCAAAAAATTTTTATTATCTTGGTATACATTATTCTAATATGAATGTGAACAAAATAATTTCAAAGTAATTTTCAAATTATTACCATAAACTCGAAATTATCTAGTAACACAATTTCTATTATAAATGTAAAGCTTTCTCATGATTATACCGATGTTCAATCGAATAGGGAATATTTAATCTATCGAAGATAATATGAATTACATGTTCTATGTAATAAAAGTGCACTTTTTTAGAAGATTAAATATATTTAAATTTTGTTTATATTAAAGTTATTTTAAATTTCTTATTAAATTTCTTCTAAAATGTCTAATTAAGGGAAGCTTCTCAAGACGTTCTTTTATAAATTGCCTTAATCCCAGAGGTAATTTACGCCAACTTTAATCAATCAAGTTTAGCCACACAAAAAAATATAATGAAATTTTTTATCATATCAGAGAGAAAGGTTCGAGGACAAAGAATATCTATAATTAGATTATAATGCCCTCAAATAAAAGTTCAATGTTTCTCGATATATAAAGCTGTGAAAGGACCTTACTCGCGACCTTTTAAACAGTATGATATGAGTATTTCTCAAAGGGACGTTTGGGGTTGTGCGCGTTTGTGTTTCTGTTACGCACATTTACTTGACGGCGGGGCAGAAATTGAGAGAAACGCAGCAGCGAAACTAATAGACGACTCCTGCTCCGACTGATGTGAAACGTGGCGTAAAGTCGGTCAGTGCGGCTTCAAAGTGTTAACGCGGAGACTCACTTTATTAGCCGGTAGTTAATTCCACCTGCGACTTCGTCCCGCGATGCGGTTCGATCCTGATGTCATTACGCCGTTCGTAAGTGGCGAATATTGCACAAGTGCGCACAGGAAATTATTTCCCGGAATAGCGCGGAAGTAGAGAAACCGTCCCTAATCATTATCCATCGATGACATACAAGCCAGTACAATTTTTCACTTCATTCACGTAACCCCGTCACATTTTATCTTGACGTTAACAGACTTAGCCATTTATTCACGTTTTTAGTAATTTAAATGTATATATAAAACTTTTTCACGTGTAGTTTGCGGTCAGTTTAACACAATCGTTTTTTTAATCTTAACAGTAGATGTTTATTCAAGATTATTTTAAAATTGCAGCTCTAAAAATTTGGATTGATGAATAACAGTGACTTTGAAATTTTAAATTAAAATTTTTAAGATAAAATTTCAAAATTTAATATATATGTCAAGTAAAATTTTTAATTTGTGCTGTAATGTCATTATTTTTATAATTTGAATTTTACAATCAAAGAACAATCAAATTAAACAATTATAATATAAAAGAATAGTATTGTTAAACTTCAGCGAGCTATATGTGTGAGCTGTTCTCATAAGCTAAATCGAGATAGTGTCAGCTACGTATCAGATAACGTTATCATGAAATATTAATTAGGTAACTGAATCTCGCGATGTATTAATTATATACTCCATCTAACACGTTCATATGGATCGAAGGTCGTTTATTATAAATTTATGAAGATAGACACACACACATGCACACAAGTTAAGTTTTCTTTCAATAGAATATATAATAGAATACCTAATCTAAAAATAACATATCCAATCATATCGTTAATTATTTACTGTATCGAGAATGATGCAAAATTGCATCGATGCACCTTTCATCGTTAAGGTTTCGTTTCGCATCGGTTGTCATGAACAATCTTACTTCAATGTTTTCATTTACTGTATTAGATTATAGATTAGTATTATTATACTGTCTATTGTAGGAGTTAATACCACAAAAGCTCAATCTGCATCAGCGCAGACCTAAATTGCGCTAAGGTAGATGCAAACGCGTCTGCAACAGTAGAAACCACAGTCGCGCAGGGAATGGGATGAGAAGCGACAGAGTTAATCATAATATCAGGATTAAGTCAATCCGGCAGACAAACCCTGATGTACATGCACGTGTACATGAGGATTAACCCTGAAGATCAGACTGTCTAATTACACAACCGAATGATCCGTCTACTTTTCCTTTTACACGAGAGCGCATCGCTTCATGCGTGCGATATTAGATCGTTATCATGCAACACGATGGAAAAACGAGGAGTTTTATCGACGACAGTCGTTAAAAAGAATACAACGTCTTCGTAAAGGCTTTGCTCAGTGAACAAAAGAAAGGCGAGCAAAAACGTTCTCCTTTTGCAAGGAAAGTAGTCGTTTTTAATCTTATTAAATAATCGATATTCGATAATGTCCATGAAATTCGTTGTAATAGTCTATTACATTTCTCTATTTCAACGATCTCACGCAATTATATACCAATTATATAAATTGCACCGTACACCGAAATGACAAGACGTTAACAGAAAGCGTTTTGTATATCAATGATCTTCTGCAGAACCTTAAGAAACACTCGACGACGACAGAACGGTAAGAATTACGTTTTACGAAACTTTATTTCCTTCCGAGGAGAGAAATTTCCTCGCAATATATATATGTCGGTTATAAGATTGAGTCGACAGCGTACTCTCCAGCCGAAGTCATGAGTATCGTATTTCGAGGAGTGTGCTGAATGCGAAAAAGCCCACGTCTCGAGGCTCAGCGGCTTGAAAGCGATCTTACGAGATTTATATAGCCGTGCTCCCGGCTTCTCCATTTTTCTCTCGGTTTCGGAAGAGCCGGTGCGATATCGAGCCGGATATTAACTCTACGCATTGCGCAACCACGGCTGATTTAGAGGATGCCGCTGCCCGTGGGATGAGCAACCAGCTACGCTGGAACTCGTATTTGGCGAATTACCTTGATTCATGCCGTTCATCGCGATGCTGAGAATGCATCGCGAAATGCTTTCCGTCGTACTGCCTATATGTTTCGTGAATCAGCTAAACCTTAATCGTTATCAAGAACTGCTGAGAAATGAGACTCAAAGTAGATCACACAAATTATTGCAACAAGACAAAAGGCACATCCCTTCTGTGCACTGTATTAACGAAAAAATCGTGGAACATGTTTTACGAATGAACTTGAAAACACGAGGAAAACTAGGGGAGCTTGTATACTTTATGTCACGTTAATATTTGAGCTAGAACATGGGATAAACTTTCCAACGTAAACATTTATCTTGTTTGTCTATAAAAGACGTTAAGGAATGTACAAACATGAAAATCTAGACTGACTGTTTTAGTCCAGAATGCTCAAACTATCTGTGACATAATAATGCAATAATGTTATGACGATAAAATCTCGATGCCTTTTTATACATTTTTTATCTTACTTATAAATTTATAAATACAAAATTAAAATAATCAAAATTAAATGTGTCTCATAACATGATAAATATACGAAATTAAAACTGAATAAATGAATGCATTATTTCGTATATTAAATATACGCTAAGAGACTCTAAAAGAGTTTTTATTTGCCTGCTACAAAAATCATTAAACAACGAAAATATGAGTTGAGTTTCTGAATTAAATGCTGATTTAAAAAGTTATGTAATCTTACAAATTTATTTCAATCTCGAGAATGTCAGAATGTAAAATGAATCTTGGAAAATAAAAATAAATATCATTAAAGAGACTTCAGAATTTCTTATATACATAATGGATATAATTTTAAAGTTTAACAAAGTAACATTTTTGTAAGAGATAAACAAGAGTCGCAGTGTATGACCCACTTGCAGCATCTTTCGAGCTTGCAGCTTTCTCTTCCCGTACTTTAATCGGATATATTTACGGCTTTAAGAAAAGCACTTAGCACAGTGGTACCTGGTACAATGTTCGGAGACGCTACAAGCGTACAAGCGCGACTAGATTATCCATTTCATTCAAAGCTAAATTTATTTCTAATGTTGCATTCAAGATACAAGTCTAAATTTGGAAAATTTAATAGGACAACAACAAGTTACTTCTTAAATGTGATTTAAAAAATTATATTTATACCTAATTTCTTCTAAATTAAAAAATAAAAAACAGATTAAATGCCTTACTTCTGTTACAAATTATTATTAATATTCGCTGCACATTTCTGAAATTTTGAATGTGTGTTTACTGACCCGGAAGGATTTCTAATTTACAAATTTTAATTGTCGCGCAAAGGAGAGTTCGCCACGGGGAGCAGCTACGGACGGAGAATATTGCGAGGGTAGCGCAATTTATGCGAATGTCATTAGTCACTTTGCAAACAGCTGGAACGGACTCGAGTTGTTTTAAGGATGTTATTACCGAGACGGAAATAACGCTGCACTTTCTTATATTATCTATACCGGCGCGTTATGTCGACGACAACGACCTCGTTGAAACTCTCTTATCTGGAAGTGCTGTTGCACCGCGCACGACGGCAATAAAAGTACGTTCTGCAGCAGCGCACATTTCCAGTCATGGTTATAATGCTCGCAACTCTCGTACGGGTGAGTGGAAGCGGGTTCTATCAGAGGATAATCGATAATGGCAGTGTAATGGAGAGAGGCAAATCATTTCGTTCGGCAAACGGAATATTCAGGATAAGTTTGACACTATTTTTCGAGTAAATTGCACTTGAGTAAATGACATTTCGATTGTTGGCAAGGATCTACGGGAAGCGGACGGAAACCTGACGATTCAATCTCAAACTTTCTATATGCCATATCGATTTCTTTTCCAATTCGTCTCGCGACGAAAAAGGTAATAAAAAGTGACGTTACAATTTTTGATTAAAACTGTGCAAAGCTTGATGCTAACGCAGCTTATATTCAAAAGTTATATTCAACTTATATTTAAAAACATCAGATTCCTTATCACATATAAATAACAATCTTGTGACATTTAAATGTCTTATTTATAAGGTCTTCTCGATTCTATCATACCTTTTGAAAATTATAAATAAAAGCGGCAATATATATTACTGCTATTATTTAAAAATTTTTTAAATATATATTATATATAATCACTTTTAGGAGTGATATTGGAAGTGCAGTTTTGAAAGCAATAACTGCACAGCAGAAAATTTAACCATAAAAATAAAAGTGTGCAAAAAAATCAAATGTATGCTCGTGTATATATTTTATTCTTTAATAAAAAATCCATATAAAAAAATGATTAATTTTATTTTATTTTATTTATTTTACATAAACTTGTAATTTCTACAAGCATATTCATTTGTAGAAATTACCTCTGCAATGTCACTTGCAGCAAAATGTTATACAATTAAAATTTAATTTAGATATACAATAACCAATAAAACCCAACGCCTTGCCTTTTCAAAAGATCATTTTCTACAAACGTAAAAGCAAATATGAACTATCAAATATCTTACATAACTTATAATTGAAGTCAACGATCGATGAAATATGTCCTAAAGACGTTTTCGGTTCGGCGCATGTATACATATACGGTACACTGCAAATATATAGATACATATAGATACATATATATGGATCGCCCATATGACATCGGGGAATAGATGGGCAATCAGAGTATCGTGAAGGAAGAGCGTATGAAAAAAAAAAATCGCGAATTTTCGTCGCTTTGACAGCCGCGACGCGCTGCCAGCGTGAACGTCTCAGTGATTTGTCAAACTTCGTGACTCATTTCCGAATGGAGATGCGCCTGGCGCACGGAAACCAATGAATAAGAATTATAGCGTGACCGTTTCCAATATTCCGCTGCTCGTGAATTTGTCCGAGCTGTTCCTGAGATATCTCATTTTCCTGTTCGTAACGCATTTTCCCCTTTGTTACCTCCGTCCTCCGGCCTTCGGAACGTCTGCCCCGGGAGCGCCTTTCAAGAATTATATAGCTCACGTACCACATTGTTCAAATTGGTTTATTCCGAAACAAGGACGTTCTGCGCGCCTTCGCAGGAGAGAAGTTCGAATCAATAAACTTCTTGTTGCGGCGAATTATGCATCGAACTTTTTCCACGTCTGTTTCTTGTTACCTCGGATCGCTTTGTAACGCCATATCATTACGAAGACATCGGGGATGTGCAATTTCGTTGCATCGTGAATAAGCTATACGCAGCTCTTATCGTAATTAAGATCTTAAATTAGAAGGATATTATCGATGTTATACCTATATAAAAACTATATAATAGGAATATATATTTCTTTCTTGGAAAAAGAGGAGCTTCAATATTTTATAATAAGATCTCGGATCTCTACATTTCGTATTCGCGTCTACACTGCATTTTCGAGCGAATTAATAAATGCCGCCGAGGGAACGCTGTTTTAAAATTGAGGAATATTGCATGACATGAAAGAAATATGTTTTAATATTGCGTTACTGGATACGTCCTATTTATGCGAGCTTCGAGAATATTTGCACGGTAACAAGTTGCGTTCGTCTCCCAGAGTTCATCGTTACCTCAAGAAAGTATATTTATAGATGATTTTTTTTTCCTTTTGAATAACCTGACTGGTTTGAATAGCATATAGGGAATTCCTTTCAATTTATAGTGAATTGTGATGTAAACAGCAACTGGGAGATGGAGCACAAGAAAGCAGAAAAAAAGAACAGAAGAAGCATAGAAGCAAACCATACATTTATTATTTCAACCAACGAGAGTTTCTACAAGAATGCACGAAAAGATAACAGCGAGACAGAACGTTTAGGTGAAAATTTAACATATTTTCTGACCAGAAAGACAAGTAAACAATTCCCTTAGATGTGTTATTTTAATTAAATTAAATGGATATATTATTTTAATGAAAATTTACAATATTTATATCATTACGTAATACAATGTATGACTCATGTTTGATATCTCTTTTCCAGACGCTAGATAGACATGAACATTAAAAGGAATTGAAGAGTAAAGAATTTAAAAGAGGAAAGGAAAATATAATCTCTCATTTAATGTTCAAATAATTTTAGACTGCGCGAAAACCCGTACTTTCCATAGAAATTTTACATTATCCTATTAATTTAGGATACCTAAAAAATTAATGTTACTTGTATAAAATCACATCCGAATAAACTTGCCTTTTACATTGAGTCTAGATGTGCGCCTTTCTCACACACAGTTTTATTTACATTTTATAACTATACAAAGCATTAAACAGCCATTACTGAAAATTGCTTCCAGATCATCTAACTCTTTTAGAGAATAGTGAATCGCAATTTAATCTATGCCGAGAACGGAAAAGAAGAAACCTAAAAAACAACGGTGAAAGTTGCGAG
The DNA here is from genome assembly GCA_011636635.1 of Tetramorium simillimum. Classification (NCBI taxonomy): domain Eukaryota; kingdom Metazoa; phylum Arthropoda; class Insecta; order Hymenoptera; family Formicidae; genus Tetramorium; species Tetramorium simillimum. The sequence goes on from VBVQ01001333.1 coordinate 31,865, forward strand.
AAGCAGAGGAATGTGTAAGAATAGATGAGAATGAAAAATGTCTTGAATTCGAAAGGACATTATACGTTCTACATCTAAACGATTTTTCCTCGTGAATTCTTCCTCGTCACGTAATGCCTCGAACAATTGAGTATGACGGGGAGGAAAAAAAAGAAAATGAGGGGAAGAAACAGGCCTCGAGCGGGAAGAACGCGAAGGGTGTTACGAATTAAGCGAGCACGGTTTAATTTCCGAAGCTGAATTTACGAGCGGAGCTTATGGTTATTGTTACCACCTTTAACTTCTACGTCATCACGACCAACGGTTATGGCGTTCGACTGCCACGAAAGCGCTCAATATCGAGAGAGCGCTATTATTTGCATTATTACACTACTTGCTATTTAACGTTCTAGGATTTAACGTAAAATCAAAACACAATGGCGCACTCGTTGTTATACAATCGGTACGTGTACAATGTAGAGTGTATCGTAGATACACGTATACTGTATAAATTATATACAGTATAAATGTTACTTTTATTTATTATCTTATTTTTAACACACCATTTGTATCGCGAAATTGCAAAGTATATTTTTGTAATTTTAATATCGTTGCTCAAGAATTTTTAAATGATTTATGTTTCTCTTTATATAACATTTGAAGCTTCCATTTCGGTGCACATGAATATTCGCTTTGGTTTCCGGATTTAAACAGCGTAAATTCTTGATCTGATTCCGACATTTCGTGAACATTTCAGTTCACTTCATCAGAAAGGAACAATGTGTACTATAAGATATTTAAATATAGCTTCAAATTTTGTGAAGATAAATTTGGATATCCTAATTTTTTTCTTTATACTTCTGTGTATTAATCTATTAAAAAATTTTTAAAAATTAGATTATAATAACAGATTTGCGATAATTTTTATTAAAGATTTGATACTGGGTTGTGTAATTGCAAATTAAGTATAACAATCGCAGACCATACAGGCCATTTTCTGTGGATTGTGCTATCTTGTCACTTTGAATCGAACTCACAAAAATTGAACAAAAGGAATAAATTGGCGTTCCTGTTCGTTTCATTGTAAAAAATCGCTGTATCCTGGAGAGGACTGCGAAGTAAATTTATAGTTTGGCTAAAAGGCAATAAAATAAGGGTGGGGTTACTGAAATGGGCGGGAATATTTCTTCGCAAAACATACAATAGCATCAGGTGCAGTTATCATTTTGATAAATAACCATATTGTAAGCGGTTGATGCAACAATTAATAGCAAAACATTTAACTTAATGAATAGCAGAACATTTTTTTTGATACAGCCATCTTCTAACAATATTTAAGAGTGTAACATTTGCTTGACATATGTTTCAATTCTTGAGAAAAATAAACGAAAAAAAAGTTGAGAAAATTTAACCAAAGACAATCATCTTATTTCTTTTCTCCATTGTAAACATTTTAATTTATGGTAACTCTGATGATCACATTTCTCAGTAACTTTATAATAAGCTGTATCATGAAAGTGGCTGTTAAAAGCAAATTAGGTCGCATTTAAGTTTCTTGTTGTTTCTTCCAATGCGCAGGAATGATTTGAAATGGATGGAAAGCGCCTTTCACAAATGAGTTTCAATAGCCAAACCAAAAGACGAATTAAAGTCAGCGGGATAACGCCTTACAAATTTAAAGCTCGGAATTTATTCTCAACAAATACATTAAAGAGTCGCAATCTAACAATCGACGGGGGATTTACGAATGGAATTTCTATCGGAGCTTCTTGCAATACTGTGATAAATGTGTACGTGTGTCTGTTTGTCTCGATATACAAACATCCCCAGCCGATCATCACTTGGCTGGTGTCGACAGTTGTCAATATTTCTCACAGTTATCTCGCCTATCGAATAAGCGTTACGTCGGAAAAGTGCTATGTAAAAAGAAGAAAATTTTGTCTGAAATGAAACGAATAAAATGGGAGAACTAATCGGGAATACAAATTAAATGATCTAGTTTATCATAAGCGCTTAAATTCTCCTGAAAACGACCTTTTCTCATATGCTGCAGATTTGTGGAATGTTTATATCATTGATGAGATAATCTTTGTTGTTATGTTGTGAAACTTTATAAGCAGCCTTAAATTATAATAGCATCAAAGACCTCACGTGCGCACGGCGCTCAACCATTCGGAAAAGGTATTAAGTATTAGGTATTAAAAAGCTTAAAGTATACCACACAGAGATAACTTCCGTTACATTATTTCAGTATTAACGATAAATTTTAACAAAACTTTCCATCTGTTATAAATTGTATAGCAAATGCAAAATAAATGAATGTTTGTGTGCGCGCAAGAAACTCTAAAGTTATTAAATCACCATTTCCACGGATATGTAACGAATTGTCTCTTCGCAATAAATATAAATAATAAAAAATATCTCATTTTTTAAAATCAAATATTTTTAAAATATATAAAATATATAAAATATAAAATATATTTTAAAATAATGTAAATAAGGATGCACATAAAAATATTACAATTTGTTAAACTTTATTAACTTCTACAATTCTTATTTTCTGTGCAATATCGTAATGAATTGCACACGAGAGCTTTAATTCATTAACTTGCGCAATTTTGTAAAAGTGACACTATAAATTGTTATAACCTGCATGTTAACGAATCCCGTCATTGTTGTATGTACATACGTATGATTAGCAACTTTCACGAGCGTCACAAATTCAAGCTACATTTAATCAGGCGAGTAAATTGGATTCACGCGATATCGCTTGTTTCGAATTTTTGGTAGAAAGTTAAGCGACAAAAACAGTACGATCCTCTCGATCTTCCTATTGTCCATGAAATCTCTTGGTGATAGCGTAATAAAAAACTTAAATTGGTTACAGAGATTCTAAGGAACTTAACGGAATGAGCTTCTTGTGGCGGTATATTTCGACAAACTTAAAGAGGAGAGCGTGGTCGTTTCGGTTTTCTCGAAGCTTACAAAGTATCGATCTTTCCGTTTAGATGTGACAAGAAGTCAATGCTCTGCTGATGGGAAGGACTGTTGCCAAAGTTCGCGGTCTGAGAAATAAAATCTCTCAGCGTGAGTCCTGCCAATATAGTCAAGCGAAAAATATTAACTCCACTCGCTGCTCCTCACATCGTAAAATAATTGAGGCTATATCATCATTGCTTTTTAATTAATCCGTCTATTGTTGTAAAAGCGTACGAAGAAAAAAGATTAATAAAAGCAAATAAAAAGAAACCTTTCAAGAAAAAAAAAAGTGTACAGTTGTGGGAAATACGGTAAGATTTTTATTAAAGCTAAGATAGTTTGGACATTGTATATTGCATTCCGCGCGCGAGAGATGTTATTCTTTTTCCGTGATATCTTTTATTACACCAATATCAAATTATGTTTTATATGTACTTTATATTTACAGCGTACACACATAAACTATCATTTATAAAGATTTATATATGGTCTTATCGTTTTATGGAGTGTCATTGTTGCAATTTTATGTCACGTATTAGAAAGCAGTTCGTTTTATAAGAGATGTCTGATTTACAACACATGTAATGTTGCGGGTTACACTTTCTGTAAATTTTGCATTTTACAATGATAGATCGTACAGCAGTGTAGAAATTTCAAGGCAAAAAATGTCTAAAAGAATTTCTCTCCTTTTATCCATGTTACCATTATTATCATACGTTATGCGGTATTCTATCTACCACAAAGCGTTCGATAAGGAAAGTAGATTCGTGCAACATTGAAGAAGATGCATTGAATATGTTTCTTTGAACTTCCGAGAGGTATAAAAAAATGCCTGCCATCTTGTTACTTTGCCAATGTAAGAGCTTTAGTAGTTTATCTCGCATCGTGGATCTATGCATTTTAATGGTGCAGAGCCGATCACGAGCGGATGAATGCGAAATTCGGATAACGGATTATCTCTTTTTCACGATCTATTTTGAGTCAATTCTCCCAACTGAAAACGATGGAGCCGATGGCGGTTCGATTTCGTGTAGATACATATATGCAACACCCGGTCTAAAATATCATACCTGCGCGAGCAATCTACGCTAATAACGGACTCGCGCTCCTCCAACGGCGGAATAGGGTAGATGAAACTTTTCCCCAGGAAAGAGAGATGACGTAGGAACGCATCGCTGAAGTTGTGCTATCAGAAACGTGCGAATAGCGGAAAGTTAGCGCGCACCGATCTCGATTAGATGTGGCACGTGAATAATTTACGGACATCTATCTGTCCATCTCTCTTTCAGCGCGACGCGCCCTAATTTGCCTTACAGAGAGAATTGCATTGGAGATTTGGACGTGATGTACGACACAAAATTAAACGAAATAACCAGATTTACATTTAAATCAGAAAGATTGCGAATAATTCCCGTTTCTAAACGTTTGTCGTCCGCGGTATTTTTAATTCCAACAAAAAAAAAAAAATCGCACCACGTGGTTAAAAATATCGCAAGCCTCAAGTGGCCGGAGAGAAGAGAGCACGTCTTTCCGTAATGCGCACATTTGACTACAAAGAAAACGTATCAACTTTAACGGGGAGCCGTGACACGCGTTTCGAGTGCGAAGAGAGGTGTGCTGCCCTTTGCGAGGAAGCTATTGTCGCGATACACGGGTTGAAATGACAGGTAAAAGCTGCCGAGAGGATGCTCTTTCGCCGGATAGTTTTTCGACCACAGCAGCCGTGGGAATTACCCGGAGATGCGTGGTCGAGAGTAGAGTAGAAT